>PVLC010025087.1:0-24007 GCA_004027655.1 Graphiurus murinus
TCCCAGCATTCGGGAGGCTGAGACCGGAGGATCCGGGTTCGCGGCCAGCCTCAGCTACCTAGTGAGGCACTCTGCAACTTAGTGAGACTCGGTTTCAAAATAAAGAATAAAAAATAGGGCTGGGGGTGTAGCTCGGAGGTAGAATGCCCCTGAGTTCAATCCCCAGTACCGCAAAAAAAAAAAAAAAAAAAAAAAAAAGATGTGCTCATGTAATAATGCCTGCATATGATTATATATACACACACACAAATCGGCGTAATTCCTAGTAATACGCTAATAATAAGTTTAACAATTGCTAGGTTGAAAAGCTGATTAGCTATTTTCTCTTTTCCTCTGTGGGAAAATGTGTGATTCGCCACCCAACACCTTTCTCAAGTGCTGCATCAATCAGAAGGCAGACTTTCCAGTTGAAAGGTGTTGAGACCTCTGCAGACATGAGCCCAGGACCAGTCCCCCTGTGTGACTCTGTGTTGCTACTCCGGGAATCAAGCATCAGGAAGTATAATATACCACCATCATCATCATCATTATCAATATCATTCTGTCATTAATGGCTATGAGTTCTTTATTTCCACCCCTGTGCTCGCGAGTGTGCGTGCGTGTGTGTGTGTGTGTGTGTGTGTGTGTGTGTGTGTATGTGTTGCTTGTGGATTGAACCCAGGGACATTCTGCTGCTGAGCTATGACTCCAAGCCTATTTTATTTTTTATTTGGAAACAGGGTTTCACAAAGGTGCCGAGAGCCTCACTTAGCTGCTGAGGCTGGCCTTCAACCTGAGATTCTCCTGTCTCAGCCTTCCAAGTACTGGGATTACAGATGTGCATATTTATTTATTTATTTATTTATTTTTCAGTACTGGAGATTGAATCCAGAGGTGCTTTACCACTGAGCTACACCCTCAGCCTTTTTCATTTTCTTAATTTTGGGACAAGGTCTCACTAAACCGCCTAGGTTGGCCTCAAACTTTCAATCCTCGTGTCTCAGCTTCCCAAGTGGCTGGGATTATAGGGGTGTACGCCACCATCCCTAGTTCCTTTTGTTCTTAATCTAACTGGCATTGGATTCTGAAGCTGCTTTTTGTTTTAAGTTGGTTTCTAAAGGTATTTTGATATTCCGATGAGTGTCTAACTTACAGTTTATAGGATTGACTCTGTCCCAGCTTACCAGGTGAGCACATCTTTGAATCGTATTATACTTATACCTTTATTATACTTAATTTTGTAATATTTGAATTGACTTAAAGCTTAGGAAGCTAAGTTGGGTTTAGTTCAATCTGTGGCCTAGAAAATGTATACACGTTGTCCTGGCTTTTTAACTATATGCTTGGTGTGTTTCATGCCGCCCAACTGGGTAGATTTCTGCACTCGGCCTGTGTCATGGCGAAGGCAGGCTATTTTGTTCTTGTAAGCTGCTGGCGGTCATTATTATCCTGAAAAGGTTCCAGAACACCTGGTGCTACAGTCAGCCCACCTGGCCCCCAATGCTGCGCTGTTAGCTGCTAGTCACTTTATCAGGATGAAGCATCAGGACCATCAAGCTGCTCCGCCTTCTGTTTCTGGCTTCCCCCACCTGGCTGGGAGTCGGGAGGGGGGAGCTTTGGTCCATTAGTCTCCCTGGTGTAAGCAGGACTGTCCAGGTTGTAGGGAAATGGCCATTCTCCTACGCGGACTCGGCCAGAGATGATCCCCGCCCAGGGCTCTGAGGTTCATGACTCCCAGCAGAGAGTGAAGCTCACAGACCCAGCCCTTCCGTGGCTCTGGAGTCCAGGGGTATAATTTCACATGGAATGTTTCTTTCCTTTTCACCTGTGTGCTTAGCACATGCTAATTCTAATCCTTTGGTGACCCAAGCTAAAGTAAATGCCTCAGGAAGAAACTCTACCTGGTAATCCTTTCCCGTGTGCTCTGAATCTCTTCCTTAAATATTAACATGTTAAATTAAGTCTGCCATTCCTTAGGCCCTTGTGCCAAGTAAATTGTATGTTTCACATTTATTATCACTAACAACTCAACCAACCAGATGGGGATGTTTCCATTTTACATCTTTTTTTTTTTTTTTTTTTTTTTTGCGGTACTGGGGATTGAACTCAGGGGCATTTTACCTCAGAACCATACCCCCATCCCTATTTTTTATTCTTTATTTTGAAACAGGATCTCACTAAGTTGTGGAGTGCCTCACTAGGTAGCTAAGGCTGGCCGCAAACCCGGATCCTCCAGTCTCAGCCTCCCGAATGCTGGGATTACAAGCGAGCGCCACCATGCCCAGCTGACATTTCCATTTTTCAGATGAAAGCTCAGAGGCGGAATCAGATTAAACCCGGCCGATCGGACACCAACGCCTCTGTTTCAAGAACTTCCAGCTCTGATTCATGCTATCCCAGTTGGACCTTTGTGATGTCTAGCGATTCTCAGGTGCGTAAACCAGTCTATTTAAGTTCATTTTATTAATAAAATAACAATGCTTATGTGCCTCATAGTCAGTGTGATGAAGTAAGAGGGAGAAGAGAGTGTAGAGCCAGACAGCTTGGAGCTCAACCCGTTACACTAAAGGAGGAGGTCAGGTTACCACTGAGACAGTTCCCTCAGGGTGACTTCTGCCACAGGCGCGTGAACTTGCCTGTAGCGGAGCCTGATTGAGAGGATTCCTTCGTGGTCCGTGACCTTGCTCCTGGGGATGCAGAATCTTTAGTCAGCAGACTCTGAGAGACAAAATGAAGATCTGGAGGCATCGGAGAGACACGGCGGCGTTGAGGACTCCATCCTCTTTTTATCAACTGAAAGTGGAGACCGTCATTCTGGAACGGGGATCAGAAGAGCATTTTTGGTAAGAGAAAATCATTTCCCCTCAAGTTAGTTTTTTTGTGCGAACCCCCTATTCTGGACACCTTGAAGAACAACCTTTCTGGGCCACCAGAGGACGGGCCTCTGTGAGCAGAGTTGAAGGGGCAAGTGTGTATTCATACCCTGTTTCTCTCTCTCTGTGTGTGTGTGTGTGTGTGTGTGTGTGTGTGTGTGTGTGTGTGTGGTACTGGGGATGGAACCCAGGTGCATTCTACCTCTGAGCTACACCCCCAGCTTTATTTTTAATTCTTTATTTTGAAACAGAATCTCACTGAGTTGTGGAGGGCCTCACTTAGTAGCTGAAGCTGGCCACAAACCTGTGATCCTCCTGTCTCAGCCTCCCGAATGCTGGGATTACAGGCCCAGCTTCCACAGTGTCCTTGAAGGAGCACAAGCAGCACAGTCTGGCACTAGTAGTGACTTGTTTTTTTTTTTTTTTTCAGCAGTGACAATCAGTATCTTTGCTGTGCCCCTGAACTCTGTGGACAATCCTAGGAGATCAAGCAGCCCAGTCGCAGAAGCCCCGTGGCTGAGAGTCACAAGTGAGACTCCGAAGTCTTGTCGCAAGAAATGGCATTTCTGGAGGACGCCCAGGAAACTTTCCTCAGGGCGGCCAAAAGACTATTGGATCCAGAACGACTGCGGAGGAAAGGGTTTCAATTTCCAGCCCTCAAGACAAGTTTTTAGAAAAGTGCCTTTCCATCCTGCTTAATTACAAATAAAGGAGAGGAAGCCATGCCCTTCTCAGAACCCTTCTCTTGCACTGATTTCCAGGTCTGACGAGGGTGGTGCTGGGGGAGGAGACCTAGGCCTCTTACTCTTAGTTGGAGGCAGGGCTTGCTCACGAGACGCAAGCCAGCATCTCGCAGTCGTTATCGCTGTATATTAATTGCCTTACTGGTGGACTCCACAGAGACTCTTCTATTTGCAAAAATAAGATGAATATTTTGCAGAGTGTCTGTCATTGTATAATTTCTGGGCCAAGTCACCTTCCCCCTAATTTGTCACCAGTTGAAGAGTAAGGCCTCAGTGGAGCAGCTGGGAACCCAGCGGCCATCTCCTCCTCCTCCTCCTCCTCCTCCTCCTCCTCCTCCTCCTCCTCCTCCTTCTTTTGTGGTACTGGGGATTGAAACCAAAGGCATTCTACCTTCAAGCTACACCCCCAGCCCGATTTTATTTCTTATTTACAAACAGGGTCTCACTAGGTTGATGAGAGTCTCACTTCTTGCTGAGGCTGTCCTTGAACCTGCAATCTTCCTGTCTCAGCCTCCCAAGTACACCTGGCTTCCAGTCTTCTTCAGCCTGGCCTGCAGCCCAGCAAGGTGCTCGCTCCGAGCCCTCTCTACGTGCCGTTGACCACAATGGATGAGTGTGGTTAGCGCTGAAGACAGGATTGGATGGAGCAAGTCCAGTCACCGTTGAGTTCGTTGCGATTTGAGGTCAATTGGCTTCCTTGATTATTAACAATTATCCTGTGAGTCTCTATGCCAAGTGCTACACTCGACATCAAGGCGAGGACGCAAGGGTTTGGCATTTCAACCAGCACAGAGGAAAAGACAGGCCTGGCCTTGCACCTTACCTTCGCTGGATCCATAAATAAGCATGACACCACCGAAGAGTGACGTGGAGAATGTCAACAAAATGGCAAAAAAAGAAAAAAAAAAAAGAGTTTGAAGGGAGCGCTAAAGGGAATGGGGGCTGCTCTTTGAGCAACGTGCTCCAGGTACCACATGGTCCTTGAAGTTGGCTCTTCTGAGCAGCTGCACGTGGTATCGATTAGCATAAAAACCCATCGAAACCAAAGAAATCCAGAAGACAGCACTAATATGTTACACTGAGAAGCTTAAGAGCTGAATTGGTGTGGATATCTTTGGAAGGGTAAAAAAGACCCCCAAACAGGATGGCAGGTAGACAAATAATTAGCTGGCTTAGTCAAGAGATGGCCATGGAATCAGAGAGGTATTGAATGCATTTTCATCGCATCTTGGAACTTTTGAGCTAGAAGGGCTCATTATACTTTTTTTTTTTTTTTGTGGTACCAGGGATTGAACCCAAGGGCATTCTACCTCTGAGCTACACCCCTCTAGCTCTATTTTTTATTCTTTATTTTTGAAAGAGAGTCTCACTAAGTTGTTAAGGGTCTCACTAAGTAGCTGAGGCTGGCCTCAAACCTGCAATCCTCCTGTCTCAGCCTCCCAAGTCCTGGGATTACAAGCGTGCACCACCACGCCCAGCACACTATACTTATTTTACAAATGCAAAAACCAAGTCCCAGTGAGTTGAGTGGAGAGGTTGTACCTGTAGACATACACAGAGTCCAGTTAGGCCTACATTTTATTTAGGAAATAACAAATGTATCTTATACTTCAAACACAGAAACTTCTGCAATATAACTGGGAGATCTGAGGGAGCTGAATATTAGGTTTGGGCTTATGACCTTTGCATTGATTCCAGAAAACCCGACCCCTGTTAATCATCGATTCCTACAGCACCTTTACATGGGGGTCATCAAAACCCCTGGAAGCTAAGCTGGGCGTGGTGGCACACGCCTTGTGAGCCCACTACGTGGGAGGCTGAAACAGGAATATCACAGGTTTGAAGCCAGATTTAGCAATTTAGTGAGGCCCTTAGCAACTTAAGAGACCCAGTTTCTATATAAAAAAATAAAATAGAGGTTGTGCATGGTGGTGCCAGCTTGTAATCCCAGTACTTGGGAGGCTGAGAGAGGAGGATCAGGGTTTCGGCCAGCCTCAGCTACTTAGTGAGGCCCTGTTTCAAAATAAGGAATAAAAATAGGGCTGGGGGTGTAGCTAGGGGGTAGAATGCCCCTGGATTCAATACCCAGTGCTGCAAAATAAATTAAATAAATAAATAAAATAGAGATGGGGGTATGTACCATAAAAACAAACAAATGAACAATAACAACAACACCCCAAAAGTTCTCAAAAGCCACCAGGTTCCAAGCAGAGAACTTGGGAGGATCATGGAACCCCACCTCCCTCCCCAGAGCTCCGGGATCTGGGAAGAATCAGGCTAGCTGGAGTGACTGCCTTCCCCCCAGCCTGTCCTGTTCTGGTCTGGGTCATCTGGATCCTTCCCAGAATCACATCCACTTTATGATGATTACCCACGATGGCTCAGCCAGCTCCATGTCTCCACACCACATTCTGCTTAAAAAAAAAAAAATCCTTTCTCATCGCTGAGGAATACATTTCATTTAGCTTCATTTAAAATACATGGCTAGAGTCGTGCTCCGCAAATCTGTTGAATCCTATAAATATGTATGAAGTTGCAGTGACCTCCTACACCCATGGAGAGGCCAGTTGGGGATGGATAACAGACAGGGAGAATTTTAAGTACATCCTGTTCCACCAAAGCTTGCTTTTCCCCCATTTTGCTCTCCCTCCTTCTCCCACCACAGCAGAAAAATAATTACTGTGAGGGCTGTGCTTGGGCATAGCTGATTTCTTTCTTCCCCTTAAAATATTGCAAAACCTTAAAACCGTAGGGGAATAATCTCCCTCCCCCCAAAACAAACACGGCTCTCCTCTGGCAAACAGGAAACCATCCCAGGGCTGCGAGCTTCTGAGCCAGGAAATTGGTCTTTGCTGCTCTGGCTACCTTCCCTCCAGGTTCTTCCTGGCCATTCAATGTGGTTAAAAATAGCAGCCACCAAAACCAGAAGAAAAGATGATTTCATTGTCTAACCACTGTGACTTGGGGCCTGATCGGGTGGCTGCAGAAGAAGCTAATCTCCTGACTCGGCCCTTGGAGAATGTTCGTGGGGCGAGGGCTGGTCCGGTCAGCAGGATTTCAACACCCAGAGCTTCCGAGGAGCCAGCTCATCTGGGGAGGGAGGTGAACCGGGCACAGCTGGCCACTACCTGTGTGTACACACGTGCACATACGCACACTGCCAGGTGAGATAGCCATGGAAATCCAAGATGTTCCCCCGGCAGAGAGTGTGTGCCATACCGGCTGTCATGCAAACCCAGCTCTGGAAGGCTGGTCTGTGGCCAAGTCTCTGTGCTGTCCTGAGCCAGTAACTCCTGCCGTGCTCCTGGGAATGTGCATCTGGGCCCCAGCAGGTACAGGAATCTACAGAGTGTGTAATTCCACTGAACTTAGAATTGGGACCTGTTGGAGTGACAGGCATGGATACCTCAATGGGCTTCTAAGGCTAGGAGAAAAGTAGCTGGAGAAGGTACAGGAAGGCCACCAATAGTTACTCTCGTGGAACAGAGAAAATTGTTATTGTATTCTGCTTTACTGCCTGCTATACAGATTAAAATCCTCCAGAACAGAGGTCAACACACAAGGATGTAAAGATCCACATCCCTCAATATAGGGTTTATGGTCCTCAATTTTGCTTAATTTGCTACTCCATCAGGGAAGTGGATTTTAAAATAACTTCTATGAGTGTGGCATCTCCCAAAGTATTGTGGGGACATAGAAGATACAAAAGATACGTTTATTATCTCTGAAAACTGTGTTGGTCAGCTTTGCATTACTGTAACAAAATGCCTGAGATAATCAACTTGTAAAGAAAAAAGGCTTGTTTTGGCTCACAGTTTTGGAGGTCACTTGGTTGGTTAGCCCTGCTGTTTGGGGCCTGTGGGGAGGCAGTACATCATGGCAGACGTGTGCAACAAAGCAAAACTACTCACCTTATGGTGGGGAGCAAGAAAAAGCAGAAGGGTTAGGGGCTGGAGTCCAGCCTGTCCACTATGAAGGCACACGCCTAGTCACCTAAGACCACCCACTTCTTAAAGGTTTCACTGCATCCCAAAGGCACCATTAGGAGACCAAGCCTTTAACACACGGGCCTTTGGGGAACATTCCAGGTCTAAACTATAGCAAAGACTTTGTGGTTAAGGAGCGAGAACTGCTCTGTGGTCGTCAACTAAAGATTAAACATGCTGAGTATTCAACCTGTAAGAA
Source organism: Graphiurus murinus (assembly GCA_004027655.1). Lineage (NCBI taxonomy): Eukaryota > Metazoa > Chordata > Mammalia > Rodentia > Gliridae > Graphiurus > Graphiurus murinus. The sequence continues at coordinate 7,781 of PVLC010025087.1, forward strand.
CTGAGCACCCACCAGTCACTACTCTGGAAAAGCTCCTTGCCCATGAGGAAGAAACATAAATAAGTGCCTGGCCCTGGGGAGCGATGGTGTCCCACGGGAGGCTGGCAATGACTGGGGTAAAGAAGGAGATGTGTCCCGTGCTGCACGCTGTAAGTGCTCGCGAGGGAAATAAAGCAGCAAGAGGAAGAAGTAGTGCGGGGGAAGGGGTGCAGCTCCAGAAGGGGACCAGAAAAGTTCTCACTGAGAAGCTGATATGAGTAAAATTGTGAAATACGCCAGTACAGTGGTCCCTGAGCATTCCAGGGGCATTGCTTCCAGGACCCCCGCAAATATTAAAATCTAAGGACAAGTCTCTTATATAAAATAGTATTTGCATGTAACCTACGCATATCCTCCTATGTACTTTGTTGTTGTTCGGTACGGGGGCTGGGAGCTGAAATGCTTTTTAAATGATGTCTTGAGACAGGGTTTCACTAACTTGCCCAGGCTAGTCTCGAACTTGTGATCCTCCTGTCTCAGCCTCTGAGTACTGGGATTACAGGCATGCGCCACCACAATGGGCTGTCATATACTTTAAATCATCTCTTAGATTACTTATAACACTTAATACAATGTCAACGCTATGTAAATAGTTGTGATGCTGTATCATTTAGCACTAATAAAAAATTCTCAGTACATATAAAGTACAGGCAAAAGTTTCCCCCCATATATATTATTTATATATATTATATATATATACTTGTGTGTGTGTGTGTGTGTGTGTGTGTGTGTGTGTGTGTAGTGTGTGTGTTACTGGGGATTGCACAGGGGTCATTCTACTTCTGAGCTCCACCCCCAGTCCGATTTTTTATTCGTTTTTTTGAAACGGGGTCTCACTAAGTTGCAGAGGGTCTCAATAAGTAGGCTGGCCGTGAACCTGCGATCCTCCTGTCTCATCCTCCCAAGTCCTGGGATTACAAGCGCATGCGCCACCGCACTCAGCTTCCCCAAATATTTTCAGCCTGTTGTTGGTCACATCAGCAGATGCAGTAGCTGCGGATACGGAAGACTGACTTACTACTAAAGTCGTCCGACCCCAGCAGGACGAGCGCTCTAACAGGCCGATCAGTGAGCAGGTAGAGGCGATTCATCAAGGAGGGAGCTGGAAGCTAAACCTTTGAAAGTCAGAAAAGCTTTACCTAGTTAGCAGAAGGAAAGAAGAGACACAGAATCAATATCATTATCACGAAATTCTGCACAGTGCAGTGAATGTTTCTGTGTCCTGTGGGCCACACACTTTAAAGCAAGACAATTATTTTTCCTAGCTATCTATTTTGGCAGATATGTCAGTATTTGGAAATTTCCAGGGATGCCTGCAGTCCCCGTCGATGCACCTGGGCTGGGAGGCGGGGCGGGCGTGGCACGCTCCTGCTCTAGCAGTTTCATGGGGAGAGGCCCCGGCAGAGGGGCAGCTTGCTCTGCCTTCAGCCGGAGGGACGTGGGTTCCAGGCCTGCCCGGCCGGTTCTCACCTTGTGACCCAGCGCCTACTTCCTTCTCCGAGCCCTAGTTTCCTCATCTCTAAATTGAGAATATCACCTACTTTTGTTTCATTGTTGTTGGTTTTTTTTTTTTTTTTTTTTTAAACAGGGTGATTGTAGGCACATAGTACTTGCTCAGCAAGTCATACCCATCATTGTCATGACCAAGATATCACATAGCTATGTGAAATGAAATGACGGCCGTCCAGGTGTTGTGAAATGCTGACCTGAGTCCGAGGGGTGCTGGCATGGCTCATCACAGAACTCGGGGCTTGGGGTAAGTGAGTAAACGCGGGACAGAGAGAGATGAAGTGATGATCTTGGCTACCTGTCACTGTGGTTAAATCATACTCTCTGAGCTGGGGCTACCTGGGCAGGGCTCTTAGAGTCCCCTTGGGGTGACTGCTGGGGAAGGGGAGTCGAGAAGAGAGAGAGAGAGGCAGGGAGGTAGGGCTGACCAAGGGGCAGGTCTGAACTGGGCATCAGCCAAGGGGCCCTGAGCCGTGGGAAACAAACCTTCCTTGGAGAATGTTCTGCGTCATCAGCAGCATGGAGTGGAAGGTCGCTCAGGATGGGATGGGGGGAAAGTGTGCACCGGGACGCCCGCCCTCCCCCTGCACTCTCTCTGTTGATCTCGATGGTTACCCCTGCAAACACTCAAAAGCCCAGGTAATCAAACACCCGATAAAGCCCACCGTGAAACTTCAAGAAGTTGCGGGCCTGTAAGCCTGGCCTGGGGGAGGCCTGAGGGGGTCCACAGTAAGCGAGTCAAGAAGAGCAGAATGCACTGGGGGGGGGGGGGGTTGGGAAAGGACGCATGAGGCTGAGCCTTCAGAACAACCTACAAGACCACGCGGGCGGAGGCCGGCGCTGTGGCGGGCTGGAGGCCAGGGCTTCTTGAGTGCTGGTGTCCTGTTCCCATTGGGCTGTCCACCCCTGAGCTCTGGTCTCCCTTTCAGTACAGGGGTCAAACTTTTCTGCCATCCTCTGCACAGTCCCTGCAATACACAGTCTGGATTCTCTGTCGCCACGGTGACCCGGGCTTCTCTGGTCTTCCTCTAGTAAACAGGCATTCAAATATTTGCCGATTCATCAGACAACAAGGCACTTCCTAGGACGTCTTAAACCTTAATCTCTTCTTAATATTATTAAGCATTTATTACATGCAAGGCAATTGTGCTTTCCGTGTGTCATCTCCCCTTTTTCTCATAAATATTTTATGACTCATGCACTCATATTTGTTTGGCAGAGAAGGAAAGGCAGCCTTGTAGACATGCCTGGCCTTCACAGTTAGTAGACAATAGCCCAAATTCAAACTCAAACTCTGCCTCATACTGGTGTGTGTGTGCTTGAACCCCATGCCTTATGACCTCACTGTCAGCCACTGTCTTGATTTATTTTTATCTGTTTAGATCCTAAAGGTTGGAGGTGAGTGATTTGGGGGAGTGGGATAGAGAGACTGACCTATTTCTAGTGCATTCACGTTATACCGATACATTTTTCCCAATCTTCCATTCACTTACAAATGCATTTCACTCAATAGTAGAGCGCCAACCCCACTTAGGCATGGTTGGTGATTGGTGAGGACTCAGAGCCACAGAACCATCCTTGCCTTCCTGGATTTCACCATCTGATGGAAAGGGAGAGGCAGATAATTGATACTTTGTGCCGTGAGGGGAAGACAGCCATGTCTCTCTCTGGGAGCCCCCGTTGAGGGGGCAGAAAATCTGCAGGCGACATGGAAGTGTCCCTGGGGGAAGGTGCTTTCCAAGCTGTCTTGAGGACCTGGCCAGGCCAAGCAGAGCAGGCAAGGGGGAGGGCATTTCATCAGGGCAGGACATTGAGGGCTTAGTGGTTCAGGCTCAGCACTGAGAGTTCTGTATGGCTGGGGTAGAAGGCATGAGCTGGGCCTGAGAGGATCGTAAGGAGAAGAGACTGGAGGGGCAGGTAAGGTCAGCAAGTGAAGAGGGCTCACATGCTGGTCAGCAGTCCGTAGCCTAAAAACACAGGGTGCATTGACTAGCTTCCCAGAGAGGAGAGACGTGGATAGTTTTAGAAAGTTGCTCTGAGGCCGGGCGTGGTGGCGCATGCTTGTAATCCAAGCATTTGGGAGGCTGAGACTGGAGGATCCAGGTTCTCGGCCAGCCTCAGCTACCTAGTGAGGCCCTCTGCAACTTAGTGAGACCCGGTTTCAAAATAAAGAATAAAAAATAGGGCTGGGGGTGTAGCTTGGAGGTAGAATGCCCCTGAGTTCAATCCCCAGTACTGCAAAAAAAAAAAAAAAAAAAAAAAAAAAAAGAAAGAAAGTTGCCCTGAGAACAGTAGAGATGATCAGAGCAGGGGATGGAGTGGGCAGGGAAGAGAGGGAGCAACCAAGCAACCTCAGGAACCCTGGAGTAGCCAAGGGGCGGGGCTGCAAAGCCCGATTTATTTTATTTTTATTTAGAAACAGGGTCTTGCTAGGTTGATGAGTCTCACTACTTGCCGAGGCTGTCCTGGAGCCTGCGAGCCTCCTGTCTCAGCCTTCCAAGTGCTGGGATTATAAGCATGGGCCACCACTCCTGGCTTCATTTTTTATTTTGAAACAGGGGCTGGCTAAGTTGCTGAGGGCCTTCCCAAGTTGCTGAAGCAGCCTTAAATCTGTGATCCTCCTGTCTCAGCCTCCCAAGTACTGAGATTACAGGCATGCACCACTGTGTCAAGCTCATATTATGCCTTTGTCTTAATATTATGAATGCCATCTTTAAGTTTAAGTTTATATTTCTATCTTTCTTATATCTGATGTCTATTGATTACAACTAATAGAGTTTACAGCTACTCTGGACAGCCTTAGTGGCAGGTGCTGTTCAAGGTTCCTACTGGTATTGTATCATTCCATCTTCCTATCAGCTTTCTGGGATACATTTTATCATCTTCCTCTTAGAGATGAGGAAGCTGAGGTTCACAACTGCTAAGAACATGTCTGGAGTTCTTCAGAGTGCCAGGGGAAGGGTTCAACCCAAGCCCAGCATCGCCACTGATGTTTCATTGTGTTATCTGTTTGAAAGAGGGCTAATTCTTTTCTTCACCCGCACCCACACTTTATAACTGTACGCTGCTAATCCAGGTTCTTTAGGAAATGCATTTTCATGCCCTCCAATTCTGATAATTAAGAGTCTAAGGTTGTGCTAGGTTTCGTAGTGTGTAAAATGTTTGCAACTTGGAGATCTATTAGATCTCCATACATTCCAGTGAGGCAGTCAAAGGATTATTTTCCCCCTACTGGTTAAGAAAACCCGGCTCAGAGGAGCCAATTGTAAGTGAAGCGGCCCAGCAGGTCTGAATGCAGAGAATCTACCCTTCCACTCTTTGTTGTCTTTTACCCACCCTGCGCTCAGGGGGCCCCTCATGACGATACTGGGCGAGTGGAAGTCTGAGGAACAAACCCTTGGATCCCCCTGCTCCTCCGTTGTTTCTGCCTTTACCTCAAAGCCGGTCCACTCGAGAAGCACTGAGTTCCTGCCGAGCGTCCACAGACGCCATCTTGGCCTGCGAGGAGCCCGGGGAGGATGGAGGATGGGCAGGGTGAAGCCGAAGGTGAGCGGAGTGCAGGGGCCATTCTGGAGGTGTGGGAAGACGACTCCGCTCAGGGCGAAGGGTCACTCGGGCTGGTCAGGGCGTGGTGGAGGGATGGTGGCAAGCCCCCAAGAAGGTGACATTCAAAACTGATTTTGGAGGCAGAACTGTATTTTCTCAGGGAGAAGAGGGCAGGGACGACAATAGCCACAACATCACTTTTTAGGTCCTTGCTACGCACCGAGCCCTGTCTTCAGAAGCGTACCGTGGGTGTTATCTATTTGCTCCTCCCTGGAACGCAGGAGTCCTCAACTCGTATCATTCTCCATTCCACAGATGAGGAAATGAAGGTCTGGAGAGGTTTGCATCCTAGTGATGATCCAATTCCAGCTCATTCGTTCTGTTGACTACTGCACAGAGCTGGAGTAAAACTGGGAAGACACTTGGTTCATGTGAGGTGCAGGCTGCTTTAGCAAGGAGGAGGGCGGAGCTGTGAAAGGCAGATGGGGCCCATGTGTGAGGGCCTTGGTAAGACGTAATTTCCCCGGCTGAGTTAGACGGCAGGCGTGTGATCTTTCTTTTTCTTTTCCTTCTCTCTTTCCTTCTTTCTCTTCTTTCTTTCTTTCTTTCTTTCTTTCTTTCTTTCTTTCTTTCTTTCTTTCTTTCTTTCTTTCTTTCTCTTTCCTTTTTTTTTTTTGTGGTACTGAAAATTGAACCCAGAGGCATTTTCCCTCCAAGCTACCCCCCCCCCTATTCTTTATTTTGAAAAGTCTCACTAAGTTGCAGAGGGCCTCACTAAAGAGCTGAGGGTGGCCTCGAACCTGGTTCCTCCTGTCTTAGTCTCCCAAGTACTGGAATGACAAGTGTGTGCCTCCACACCTGGCTGCATGTGATCTTTTTTGATCAGATCTGGGCTTCAAGTAGATGCCAGTGACAACTAAGCAGAAGCCCTCCATGCCTGGGGATGGGGACAGACCCAGAAATTACGAAAGGGAAGCAGGTGCCCCAGCCTGGAGCCCCTCCCAGCAGACCCCGGCCACGTGGGAACAAGGACCCTTTGTTGTCTGTCCCTCTGATTTTAAAAGAAAGTTTGGAAAACCAAAATGCAATGTGAAATTTCCTGATTGTAACATGCAAGAAACTAAAGAGTTTATTTTTTTGGATACTCTCAGGACCAAACAAATGATAGGCGTGGGCTGCTGGTTATCCATCTCTGGTAGGGAGGATGGGTTACAACAGAGAGCTCAGAGGTTTAGGAGTCCGCTCTAATCCAGACGAAGAAGACCTGAACAAAAGCCCAGGCTGCAGAGACGAAGAGGAGTGGCCATGCTCCAGCTATATTTTAAGTCAATTCAGGAGAAGGTGGTGACTTTGGACACGAGGGTGTCAGAGGACAGAGTTTAGGTTGACCAGGCTGATGATGGATCCTTTAATTCATTTCCTGTCTGGACAATTATTTATTCTCTACTCTACCTAAGATCTTGTGTTAAGAGCTGAGGAATAAGCAAGGAATAAGTAGCAGAACCTTGCTGTGAACGGGCTCAAAATTCAGTCAGGAGTTCCACTGTCAAGTAAGCATTGAGAGATTTGGGGACGTGCCCCTGCCCATCTTGGGGAACAGGGTGTTGGGGAAGCTATGCTGATGAGGAGAACAGGAGAAGTGCAGGTGGGGAGAGAAGGTCAGGAACGGGGTCTTGCAGTCATTGAGCGGAGTCGTAGCCTCTGCCTGGCTAATCTGGGATCTGATTCCCTCTCTGATGATGTTTTTAGTTTTGTGACATTTCAAAGTCCAGATGGCTTGCTCGCTCCTAGGATGGATTCCTTTCTTGCAGTCACGTTTCTTCTTTGTTCTGTGTGTGTGTGTGTGTGTGTCATTGGGGATTGAACCCAGAGGCATTCTACCTTCGAGCTACACCCCCAGTCTGATTTTATTTCTTATTTGGGAACAAGGTCTCACTAAGTTGATGACAGTCTCGCTACTTGCTGAGGCTGTCCTCGAACCTGTGATCCTCCTGTCTCAGCCTCCCAAGTACAGGGATTACAGACGTGCGCCACCCCACCTGGCTCTTTGTCCTCTTTTAACATACTCAGCCCAGCACCTGTGTGGCCAAGCGCATAGCAAGTGCCCGTGTGCCCTCTGCGGTCCACACCTTCCCAGGCCCGCCCGCCTGCCGTTCATCTTGGGTGTTGCAATATTTGGAAGGTGAACCGGGGCTTATTTTTTTGTTTACTCATAGCTGTTGTGGTGAATGATCTGCTTTATTTCGGGCATTATAATTGTATGGTAGATTAGTTTTGGGGAAACTAACAGCACTGTGCTGTTAATCGCTCGGCTCAACTGCCTTCCTGGGAATGCCAGACATTCCTTTTTTAAACCTGGGTGAGGTTTTGCTTCATTCATTCAACACATTTTGGAGGCGCTTACCACGTGCAGGGCTGTGTGCTGGGTCTTGGGGTGCAGCGTGAAATAAAGAAGGACTCCTGCCCTCAGGCATCCTTGCGTTCCTGCAGCCTACATGATTTGGCCCTTATTTATTTCTGGGTCTTTTGGGGTGTGGACAGATGGGTGCACCCCTCCCCCCGGCCAGGAGATTGTCCCTTCCTGTCCCCTCCCAAGTGGGACAGTAATTTCTCCATCATTTAAGATTCTACATTGCAGTCTTTTACTACGAATTGTCCACAGTCTCGCAGTTTCTTGGCAACTAGAACCCCACTATCCCAAATAGAACTTAATTAATTAATCTTAGTTCATTAATTTTGTGGTACTAGGGATAGAACCCAGGGATATTCTACCCCCGAGCTAAATCCCCAGCCCTATTTTTTATTTTTATTTTGAAACAGGGTCTGTATTGCTAGGTTGATGAGAGTCTCAGTACTTGCTGAGGCTGTCCTGGAGCCTGTGATCCTTCTGTCTCAGCCTCCCAAGTACTGGGATTACAGGCCTGCATCTTTTTTTTTTTTTTTTTTTGAGGTACTAGGGATTGATCTCAGGGGCATTTACCTCTGAGCTATACCCCCAGCCCTATTTTTTATTCTTTATTTTGAAACAGGGTCTCACTAAGTTGCAGAGTGCCTCACTAGGTAACTGAGGCTGGCCTCGAACCCGGATCCTCTGGTCTCAGCCTCCCAAATGCTGGGATTACAAGCGTGCACCACCACGCCCGGCTTTGTGTTCTCTTTTGAGAAGACAATTTAACTCTATTCTTAAATTAGACCCCTTGTCCACAAAGATAAGCCTGGGATGAGGAACCCAGAGGCTCCTGCAGGGAGCACTGGAGGGTTGTGAGATCCTCACTCAGAGAACAGACATCTCTTGCGATCATAAGCCACCCCGGGAGGAGCTGGGATTCAAAACCACCTCATCTACCTCGGAAAGTCATCCACCTCTTTGGATCACCCTGGTCTAAAGCAGACCTTGTATGGCTTCTGTGAGCCATTAAAAGGCAAGCAATGAGCTGGACGTAGTGGCGCATGCTTGTGATCCCAGTACTTGGGAGGCTGAAACAGGAGGATCGCAGGTTTGAAGTCAGCCTCAGCAAGTAGTGAGACTCTCATCAACCTAGTGATACCCTGTTTCCAAATAAAAATAAAAAATAGGGCTGGGGGTATAGCTCAGAAGTACAATGCTCCTGGGTTCGATCCCTAGTACCAAAAAAAAAAAAAAAAAAAAAAAAAAAAAAAAAAAAAAAAAAAAAAAAAAAAAAAAAAAAAAAAAAAAAAAAAAAAAAAAAAAAAAAAAAAGAAAAACAACAACAACAAAAAAGGCAAGCAATGTAGGAGGAAGATAAAAGTTACAGTAAAGAAAGAGTTAAAAAAATTTCAAGCACTCCCATGCTGTTCCTTATTAGTTCTGTGGTCTTAATAAAGCAGTTACTCTTTTCTGAGTCTCAACTTTACCTTCCCAATAAGGTTTGAAAAGCAAACAAGGGCGACATACAAAGAATGTGCATCCGTGAGGTGCTAGGCGGACGCGAGCTGTTTTTACTGTCACCGTGGTTGTCATTTTCAGCCGGCCTCCCTCCTGGAGCCCACACTAATCTTGGGGCTCCGCCCAGGGCTGTCCTCTTGCATCCAGAGCAATGACAGTCCAAGAACCCATGTCCGGGGAGCCCTTCCGGGCCCCTCCCGGCGGTCAGCCAGCTCAGGGCCGAGGAATCCGGGCAGCTGTCCCCCTTGCCACTAGCTACCGTGGACCTTATATTTTATTGTTTCTGAGGGAGGGCTGGACATTCCTTGGCAAGGATCCCCCAGCACAGACTCATCCATTTCACTACACCCGGGTCTCGGAGGGAATGCCACTGCATCAGGAAACAGGAACTGTGTACTCACGGGGAGAAATCGCCAGCACCCCTCCTGACTCGGTGCGGGCTCCAGCCTGCGGAACTGACTAAGTCACACCTCTCTCCTTGGGGACGAGGGCATACATGAGGATAAGATGATGACATAAGTCTGGAATTTGGGGAAATGGGTGTGCTCAGATTGAGAACACTAACGGAGCAGTCCATGGGGATTTAGCCAGGACTAGAGGGTAATAAAGTCCTGATTCCTGGCAGTCATCTAGCCCTGTATCTTTAGGGTCAGTCCCGTGTGGCTCCGTGTTCCCCGATGAAAAGTCAGAAAGATAACAATAGGCACTGTCAATCCTTGTTCAGGAGATAGAAAGAGAAGGAAGGAATCCAGAGAGAGCTGGCGTCCACTCACGGACACGCTTCCCACGAAGTTTGGGAATTGGAAAAGTGACCATGAAATGTGAATATGAGAAGGAACACGCAATGTCATGAGAAAAATACCCTTGGAAGAAACTGAAATCCAGAGAGCGTAAATTTTCCAAGATTTCACACCATCGAGCGATGAAACTGGTGCCATATGCCCGCCCAGCGAATGGGAAACGGAATGCCTATAAGATGACAAATTTGGCATTCCAAGTACACACATGTTATATACACAGAGCTTTAACATAGTATCGCTTATGGTAGTAAAACAGGCAAGTAACATAAATATACATTGTTTCTTAATAGGGAATTATCTAAATACTTTATGGCATAACGGAACACTCTGTGGTCATTACGATTAATGACATAGGTCTGCATTTAATGGGTCGCGAGGAGCTTAGCTAGAGAGACACTTGTGCAATTGTTGTATAATAATAGATAATATCAAGGCAGCACACACATCATCTTGGGTAAATTTTTAGGTTTATAGATGCATATGAGAGAATGCTTATAATAACTACCTCACAGATCAGGTTTGGGATTATTTTAGCTTTCTATATACATTTTCATATATGGTTGGAATTTTGTTCAAAGATTACATATCATTTTACTTATTTTATTTTTTTGGCAGTACTGAGGATTGAAACCAGGGGCATTTTACCTCTGAGCTACACCTCCAGCCTTACTTTTTTATTCATTATTTTGAAACAGGGTCTCACTAAGTTGCTGAGGGCCTCACTAAGTAGCTGAGGCTGGCTGCAAACCTGTGATCCTCCAGTCTCAGCTTTCCAAGGACTGGGATTACAAGTATGTGTCACCAAGTATGGTTCATTTTATTTATTTATTTATTTATTTATTTATTTATTTATTTATTTATTGTGGTACCAGGGATTGAACCCAGGGGCATACTACCTCTGAGCTACATCCTCAGTGCTATTTTTTATTCTTTTTTTTTTGAAAAAGGGTCTCACTCAGTTGCAGAGGGCCTCACTAAATAGCTGAGACTGGCCGAGAACCCGGATACTCCTGTCTCAGCCTCCCAAGTACTGGGATTACAAGTGTGCACCACCACGTCTGGCTCATTTTACTTATTTTTATGAAGATATAGTTGTCAAGTAAAATTTGTGTATATTTATGGTATACTGTGATGTTCTGATGTATATATACATTGTTAAATGGCTAGATTAAGCTAGCTAACAAACCTATCATCTTATATACTTTTCATTTTTTTGTGATGAGAACATTTCTGATCTACTCTCTTGGGACTTTTAAGTATTCGACACATAATAATTGTAATGGTAGCCGGGCGTGGTGGCGCATGCTTGTAATCCCAGCATTCGGGAGGCTGAGACCAGAGGATCCGGGTTCGTGGCCAGCCTCAGCTACCTAGTGAGGCACTCCACAACTTAGCGAGACCCTGTTTCAAAATAAAGAATAAAAAATAGGACTGGGGGTGTAGCTCAGAGGTAGAATGTCCCTGAGTTCAATCCCCAGTACCTAAAAAAAAAAAAATTGTAATGGTGACCATAGTCACCATACTGTACAATTACAACAGATCTTTTGACCTTCTTTATCTTGTTTAACTAAAAATTTGAACTTTTCAACCAACATCTCCTGGCCCCCATCCCAGCCTCTGGGAACCACCCGCTACCATCCTCTGAGCTCTACTTCTTTAGATCCCACACAAGAGTGGGACCAGGCAGCCCTGGATTTGTCTTTCTGTGTCTGCCTTATTTCACATCGTGTCATGTCCTCCAGGTTGATCCAAGTTGTTGCAAAACAAACAAACAAACAAACAAACAAACAAAGGATTCCCTTATTTTTAAAGGCTGAATAGTATTCCAGTGTATGTGTATGTGTGTGTGTGTGTGTGTGTGTGTGTGTTTTATACATGTGATGCATTTTAATCCATGCACCCATTGATGGACATTGATTCCATACCCAGGCATATTTCTGTAACCAGAAATCAACCAGTAAAATATTCATATTCTCTCTCTCTCTCTCATCATGGGTCCCATTCTCAGCTTCAGAGGTTCACAGGACAATAGGAGTGAACTTCCCGCATCCACACTGAGCTGGCTTAAAGCCACTTCCCCTCATGAAGAGGCAAGTCCTTGCTGGGCGTGGTGGCACTACTTGGGAGGCTGAGACCGGAGGATCGCAGGTTCCTGGCCAGCCTCAGCTACTTAGTGAGGCCCTCCACAACTTAATGAGACCCTGTTTCAAATAAAGAATAAAAAATAGGGCTGAGGGTGTAGCTTAGAGGTAGAATGCCCCTGGGTTCAATCCTCAGCATTGCAAAAACAAACAAAAAACAAAACAAAAAAGCAGGTAAGTCCTGCCCAGGTGCTGCAGAGGGCAGGATGCCCTGGATCCTCAAATGGAAATGGTCAGCGTAAGGGGCAGGTTAAGATGTCAAGATGAAGTCTCCTGTTAAGAGGAAAGTTTGGAAGAACCAAAAGGTTGTTTTGAGCCCCTGTGGAAGTGATCACCCTACAACGTCACAGATGGGTGACACAGGAGGTTTAGAGACCCCTGACTCTAAAGATGGCTGATCACGGGCAGGCACGACGAGACTGCAACTGGAGCTGGAGCGATGGAACCAAGCTAATGAATCACACTGGCACGCACCGGAACTCGGCTGAAGACGCGGTGTGTTCACCAAAGGGTGCTGATCAGTGCCGTCTAGAGAAGGGAGCCCAGTGTGTGCCCCAGCGTTTCTCCAGCCCTGTCCAGGGAAGGATGGCGGCGAATCCCGCAGCCAGGAACTCTGCTGCGGTCCCCATATGCCAGCCTGGAAGAGGGACACTGCACCTGGCTGGGGGCGCATGGCGTGGCAAATGCCACTGTGTGTGAGCTGGTGTCTTGAAGGTCTGAAAGAGGACTTTCGACCAAGTATCCTATAATTTAACCAGAAAGAATGCCCCATCTTCCCATGAGGCTGAATAATTGAGTCATTTCCCTTAGTGTCTGTTTTCACCCAGAAATAATCTGTGTCTTTCAAAATGTTAACTAGATCACTTCTAGAATGGTCTCCAGATCACTTCTAGAAGGTTCTAAGGTCTTGTGTGCCTTACTGACTACGCAGTCCCAGTGGGGAATGTGTTTTAAGATTCCTAGGCGAGCCGGGCGTGGTGGCGCATGCTTGTAATCCCAGCATTCGGGAGGCTGAGACCAGAGGATCCCGGTTTGAGGCCAGCCTCAGCTACCAAGTGAGGCACTCCGCAACTTAGTGAGACCTGGTTTCAAAATAAAGAATAAAAAATAGGGCTGGGGGTATAGCTCGGAGGTAGAACGCCCCTGAGTTCAATCCCCAGTACTGCAAAAATAAAATGAAATAAGATTCCTAGGCTAGCTGGGTGTGGTGGTGCATACTTGGGAGGCTGAGACAAGAGGATCATAGGTTCTCAGCCAACCTCAGCAACTTAGTGAGACCCTGTTTCAAAATAAAAAATAAAAAGGGCTGGCAGTCCAGAGTCCTAGGCTAGATTGCTTGGCTTTGTGCTCCCTTCCATGATAATTTTCCTTGGGAAATTTTAAATTATTAACAGCTTTCCTCATAGCCCTGGGGTTTCGCTAGAAGGATGCTCTGACCAGCATCTGATTTTGAGGGGGAAATCTTGAAGGAGAACATTCGAGTCTTTCATTTGGGCATCGGACACTTCATGTATTCAGTGTACTGTGTTTTAGCTGAGCGCCTGCATCAGATGTAACCAGCATCTCCTTACTGGACCCGCTGCCTACTGCATGCATAGGGAGGAGGGACGGTCACTCTTGAATGACTTGTGGAAATTCAGTTCTTTACCTCCAATGGTCCACCAAGCAGCGGGAACAATGCTCCCAGTTACTTGAGAGGCAAAGGGCGAAATAAACAAAATATGCCTTCACTACCTCTTTACTGCCTGCCTTTGAATCATCTTGTAGTTGACATTAGTTGGGGAAAGATAGGATCTTTTCTTTTCTGTTTTGGCTCCAACTGCTTCTAACTGGCACGCTTGTTATTTGTCTCTGGCTGAGAAGCCGCGTCCCCAGCGGACATGGCGCACCAGGTCTTTTCTTCCGGTCGTGTCAGATGTTCACGCACATCCTGGCTGTCCTGAAGAAAGTAATGCCAACGAGGACCGCCGTGTGTAAGGGCTGGCCTTTCCTCTGGCTGAGTTCACACGTCATTGTTCCCAGGGGCACACATCTTCTTCTATCATTTTTTTTTTCTTTTTTAGTACTGGAGGCTGAAGTCAGGGGCATTCTACTTCCAAGCTATACCTCCAGCCCTTTTTTATTTGGAAACAGGGTCTCACTAAGTTGCTGACGGTCTCATTATGTTGCTGAGGCTGTCCTTGAACCTGCAATCCTCCTGTCTTGGCCTCCCAAGTTCAAGGATTACGGGCGTGTGCCACCACGCCCAGCTTGGCCGCCCCTTCTCCTGTAACTACGTACATCACTTCATTAGCGAGACTTTCTGTTCTGCTCTGCTGAAGAGTCAGGCCAGTGGTGTGCATTCATGGAGCACTCTTGGAATTTCATCTGTCTGGTGTTCCCAAGCAGTTTCAGCACCAACTAGCTCAGAGGGGGAGGGGAGGGGAGGGGTGAAGAGAATTTTAGAGACTTCCCACTTTGTGGCACCATATTAAAATTACAGTTACTGAGAGGCACTGAAGGAAGAAAACATCCGGAGGGGAAAAACAAGGAGAGGGTACCACAGAAAGAAGCAAAGGGAAGGAAAAGGGGTGAAAGGAACTGGGCTTTTCTGCTAAATTCTCGAATTTCCATGGGGAGTGGCAAGGAACAGATATTCATCTGACTTTGGAAGAATGTTTGTAACTCATTTTTTTTTTTTTTGCCATCTATTTACCTTCCAAACAGTGCTTGTTAATATTAATATTGACATCCCTTGCACACATAATAGCTTTGGGGAACACGTTGCACAGATTAGAATTCTTTCTGGCCGAATGTGAGCAGAGGCAAGTCGAAGCTCTTACTAGCTTTCTTTTTTGTGGGCTGTAGGTGACCAGCCCTCCCTTAGGAGACTCCTCGTACCCAGTCATCAAAGCCCTCCCTCCCTTCACACTTTTCATTAGAAGCGTTTGCGCCAGTTCAGACTTGAAAATCTTCCCCACATGGCAGCAGGCCAGGAGTGGATTCTTGCTGCAGGAGGGACACAGACCTGTCAGTCACTCTGTCGCCCTGGGCAGAGGGGACATTCCTTCCCAAGAATATATGGCCAGCCAGAGAAAATGAAACTGGGCCCAGCTCCTGGTCTGTGGAAAGCAGATGAGCCTCCTGTACCCTCCAAATGGGAGAAGCAGGAGCAGAGCAGAAAGGCAGGATCCCATCGTTGGAAAGACCTTGGGGATGCCGGAGGGAGCAGTTTCCCAGCCCCCCCCCCCCCAGGTGGTTTAGACCCTTGAACCCATCACCGTCCAAAGTCTTCCCGTCATCCACTCCCGGCCATGGAATCAGGCATAGCCTTTTAATCACAGCCAGAGGCACAATAAACTGGAGTTTCAGCCTGGACAGATCAGATTTCTTTCTCAGACTTTGTAACTTGTGTGTATGTGTGCTGTGTGTGTGTCTGTGTGTGTGTGTGTGTGTGTGTGTGTGTGTGGTGCTGAGGACCGAGCCCAGAGGGGTTCTATCTTTGACCTACTCCTCCAGCCCGATTGTATTTTGAAACAGGATCCCACTAAGTTGCTCAGGGCCTCCCTATGTTACTGAGGCTGGCTTTGAACCCGCAATCCTCCTGTCTCAGCCTCTAAAGGCCTCTAGAGTACTGGGATTACAGGTTTGCACCACCATACCTGGTTCAGACTTGGTAACTTTCATAAAATGAGCTTAGTGATACTGCAAGGGTTAATTATGAGATTTTTTTTTTTTTCAGAAATCCTGGACTGTAATCCTAGCATTCGGGAGGCTGAGACCGGAGGATCCGGGTTCGCGGCCAGCCTCAGCTACCTAGTGAGGCCCTCCGCAACTTAGTGAGACTCGGTTTCAAAATAAAAGAATAAAAAATAGGGCTGGGGGTATAGCTCGGAGGTAGAATGCCTCTGAGTTCAATCCCCAGTACCACAAAAAAAAAAAAAAAAAAAGAAAAGAAAAGAAATCCTGGACTGGCAGTGATCTTTAAAATATTTGCACCAAATATTTGGCTTTAGATAGCACTGCTATAGCCGGGCGTGGTGGCGCACGCTTGTAATCCCAGCATTCGGGAGGCTGAGACCGGAGGATCCAGGTTCGAGGCCAGCCTCAGCTACCTAGTGAGGCACTCCGCAACTTAGTGAGACTCGGTTTCAAAATAAAGAATAAAAAATAGGGCTGGGGCCGGGAGTGGTGGCGCACGCTTGTAATCCCAGCATTCGGGAGGCTGAGACCGGAGGATCCGGGTTCGCGGCCAGCCTCAGCTACCTAGTGAGGCACTCCGCAACTTAGTGAGACCCGGTTTCAA
>PVLC010025088.1:0-24005 GCA_004027655.1 Graphiurus murinus
TTTTTTTTTTTTTTTTTTTTTTTTTTTTTTTTTTTTTTTTTTTTTTTTTTTTTTTTTTTTTTTTTTTTTTTTTTTTTTTTTTTTTTTTTTTTTTTTTTTTTTTTTTTTTTTTTTTTTTTTTTTTTTTTTTTTTTTTTTTTTTTTTTTTTTTTTTTTTTTTTTTTTTTTTTTTTTTTTTTTTTTTAGGGACACTGTCTGTTTGAAAGTATAGCAATAGAGCTAAGGTTTGTAATTATATGGGTGGTATTAAATGCAAAGGCAAAGTACATCCAGGTAATGCTTGGAGGATAATATTCAGATATTAAGTTCAAGATCATTCAGCCAGACACAGGAACAAACCCAAGGAGAAGAGAAATTAGAGATTAGAGAAAATAGGCAGGCATATAATGTTCCATGAAACGTCCAGAAAAATAAGACTAAAAAATCAGAAAAAAACATGCAGTAAAATAGAAATGGAATGCCAGTGAGAAGCAGAGCCTTGACATTAAGGCAATTTGTCTCCATTTATCCAATTGACTGCAGATACATGGACAACACTTGTGTATCTCCAAATGATTGAGCTGCTAGTTGAAAGCATGTAGATAAAATAATTAGGGTATTAAGGAAACAGCAAAAGTATGCTCCTTTCTATGAAAATTGGAGCAATGAATTTTCCTATGTGCAGATCTTCCTCAAATAACTTCCCATTAATCTAACAAGTCTGAAATTCCGTTTCATGAACTAATCCAAGGACAGATAGACAAATGAGTAAATTAAATGTAAAAGAATTATTCTGGTGGTATGGTAGGCAGAATGATAAACTCCCAACATATTTACATCCTAATTCTGAAAACCTGTGAGTGTGTTGCTTACATGGCATAGGTATATTGTGGATGTCATTTAAAGTTAGGGCTTTGAAATGTGGAAATTATTCTGGAACATATGGTAGGTGGAGTTTATTCATATGAATCTTTAAGAACAAAGACATTTTCTTGGCTATGTTATGAGAAAGAGTTGAAATAAAGGAAGGAGTTTGAGAGATGTGTCATTTATGGCTTTCATGTAATAAATGTGCTTTTTTCCAGCTAATTAGCTCATGGAAATGTATTATAATATTATTAGGAAACTATGCAAACAGGGTTTATAGAGTATGGAACTTGGGATACTATGGATAAAGAAATAAAATATAACAGAGAATCCCAGTTGTCATTGACTAAACTTTATAAAGCTAAGTGTCTATTAAATAAGACCATATGGGTGGGTGTGTTGGCAAGTCTGTAATCTCAGTACTTGGGTGGCTAAGATAGTAGAATCACCTCAGTGATAAGAGGCCAGCCTTGCAAACTCAGCAAGATCCTCAGCAACTTAGCAAAGCCATTTTTTTTTTAAGTCTTTAGTTGTAGTACAGAGGTAGAATGCTTCTGGATTCAACCCCAATACCAAAACAAACAAACACACAAAACTAAACTCCTATAATGGTGAAAAATAAGTTCCTTAAAAAAAAACAAGTCAATAGACTAATGGTCAGTTTTGTCAAATAACTACATAAATGGTCAACAGTTAATGCATAGAAATTTTGTTATTCAGAATTTCAAGAACAAGAACTCTCGCTTTGTTGGCATATATGGAACATGACAGTGATGGAGATCGGGAGAAGAGGTATTGACTTATTGACTCACTGCTGCCACATGTAGCTCAGGTGAACAGTACTCTTTCCTGCTGGCTCTGTGTGCTCTTGTCTGTGCATGATATATCTGTTTACATTTTCTAATTATCAGGTGCTGATGAAGCCCATTCAGTAAACTGCTAAACACAGATAAGCATTGGCAATGACTATAGAGAAAAATGCATTTAGATCACAGCATTTTGTGGGTGTGTGTGTGGAACTGGGAATTGAACTCAGGGGCATTCAACCTCCAAGCTATACCCCCCAGATCTATCTTTCTTTTTAATTCTTTATTTTGAAATAGGCTCTCACTAAGTTGCAGAGGGCCTCACTAAGTAGCTGAGGCTGGCTGGGAACCTGGATCCTCCGGTCTCAGTCTCCCAAGTACTGGGATTACAACTGTGCACCACCACAGCATTTTGATACTGATTTATTAAAAACTGACATGAATTTAACTGTGGCCTCTACTTTAGAGAAGAATTAAAGCTTTTAAAAACTTTATTCTTTCCATTTCAAGAGAAATGTCTAGCAAACTTTCTATGTGCTATGGAGAATGACTTTCAGATGATGATCCATAGTATCTTCGTAGCCAACCCATTTTAGGAAAGGTTGTAGACTTGGAGAACAAGAGTCTTCCATTATTTAGGACTAGAGAACAAAAAGGTCTTCACACTTGACAGGGAGGATAATATTTGTTAATAAAATGAACTCATGTAGGTAATTTATTTCAATAGATCAAACCAAATTTCAAAATTAATCATCTTATAAAATAAACAAGATTTAAATATTTTCTAAAACACGCAATACTTTAAAAGAGTGGTGCTTTGAATTTTATGAGTATATGCATTAGAAAAGCAGAAGTCATCTCGATAATTCAATGAATGTAGATTTTTCCCCACATTGTCATATTTCAATACAATTCACAGCTGTATAAATAATGCCATTCATTAATAGAACTCAGGAAAATTCAATTCTGCTCCTATTAATGCAGAATGTGCTAAAATTTTCCACTTTTGTTTGCCTAAAGAACATGTATATCTTGGCACACAAAAGTTCTCTTGTGTTCATATAATTGTAAAAAAAAAAAAAAAAAAAAAAGTTAACCACTCTCTCCAAATCCTAAGGGCACCAAGCAATCATCTTTCCAAAGAGGTCTATATTTTCAGACATGACGTGTGTTACTGATTGTGGAACAAAATCCACTGTATAATTTCTGTGGTTGTCTAAAACTGACAAAGCAGCTGGGAGAAAAAACTTACTGGTTGCTGTTTCCCCAGATTTTCTTTCATCTAGTTCTGAGGATTTCTTTTTCAGAGCATACACAACATAATCCAAAAAGGGAGTGTTTTTTTTTTTCTTTTTTTTTTTTTTAATGAAACATGTTCTGTCTTAAGCAAGTTCTAAAGTGGTCTAAATGCAAAGCTTTAGAGTCTGATGATACCAACCCCATGGAGGCCTGACAGTAAGTCATGTAATACATCGATGATTTTATGGGTTTCTCGGTTAGTAATTCCAGATGGTGTGTCTGTGCTCCGGCTATGCACTCTGAGTAAATCATCTCACTCACAATCAACAGATATCCAGAAGCACTTTAATTGGGAACATTTATTTTTACCAGTTATTTATAGCTTTTAATAGAATCACATTTAAGAACATGGAGTCTCTTTTTTCTCCTGTGTTTTCTGGAGGGCAGGCTTCCACTAGGTATGTGCTGCCAGAATCAGGATCCTGAATTGTTTATGTGTTCAGCGTATTTGTGGTTTATTCTTAAGAAATGCTGCTAGGGAATCTTCCAGTCTTCTCACCACCACCTGATGCCAATTCCAGTTTCGAGTAAGATCTGCTGCAAAGGAAAAGCATGTTTGCCACAGTTGAAAAATGATTGCTGTTAATGCCAGGGTCTTGGTATCAGCTCTTCAAACTACCATCATTAATCTTAATTAGAAAACTAAAGCAAAGGTTCTTACCATTTTCAATTAATATAGGACCTAATTTGGACTCGGAGTCCAAACTGAACTCACTGTCTTCTTGTGTTGGAAAATGTGTTTTATACCTGCCAGTACCAATATTGTTTTAGTAACCCAGGAAAGAGCAGTGCATTGACTGACATCAGAATAATCTGTGTCGACCATAAGCATTAATCTTATTTAGAAAGTCAAGCTGAACTTTGTCAAAGAAGAAAGGTCTAACGGAAAAAAAAAAAAAAAAGTTTACTTCAAGGCTATACATAGTATCTGAAATGCAGAGCTTCATCTTAGACTTTCTCCCCGTGGGGAGGCAGCAGATTTGGCCATTTGTGATGAAGGCGTTGGGATTGGGCTTCACTCATTCCTGTATTATTTCATAGTCATTGGAAGAAACATGGCACATGAACTCCTCACAGGAAAACTGGGAGATCCGCTTGTGATGTCTCGATGGTGAAATGATGGAAAAACCATATAAAATAGTAATTTAGATAAAGCATATCTACACATTCAGAGATATCCGCTGCTCTAACTTGGCAAGCATTTCAAATCACTTTAAATTTTAATTAAATTTATGTGAATTACTAAACACAGCAATAGCTCCAAGGTCACATTTTAAAGGCACTATTTATCTCACATTTAAAATGATCCTATTAACACCTATGGACTAGTCTTTTTAAAGTTATGTGAACAGGGTCTTTGAGTTTCAGTACTTCTCAGAGGTGTAGTGATTGGTTGAAAACTTAACATTGGTGTTGTAATAGAAAGGAAAATTGTCTAATATTAAGAATATTTTACTTTTAAAATTTTCCCATAATTTTTACTGCTGTGGTAAACTATTATATGTGTTCATGTGTACAAATATTAGTTTATCAAATACACACACACACACACATACGCACACACTTGTGTGCACACACACATGTACACATATGCCACATAACTCCAGAAAAGTAAGGATAAGAAATATTATGTAGTAGCAGTCAAATCCAAAATTCTTACTACTTAAATTTTAGTAAGTCGATAATGAACTTGTATGCTTTCAGCTCATTTTAATACCCCCAAAAGAACAAAGCTAATGGCCAGTATCTTAGTTTTATTTGTCTGTGGTATAGAAGTATGATTGCTAAGCATTAGTTCTAAAAAAGGCTTATAGATTTCTTATTCTGACCTCATGTTGCCTCTATTTAACCAAATCTTGACCATAACAAAATAATTTTGTATTATTTGTGCATTATCCTGATTTAAACTGGAAATATAGAAATTAATCATACTAAGTTATGTATTTTGCACATATGTTATTTTGTTCATACTTGAGGTTGAACCTAGGAGCATTCTACCTCCAAGCTACACTTCCAGTCCTATTTTATTTTGAAACAGCGTCTAAGTTGCTGAGGGACCTCGCTAAATTGCTGAGGCTGGCCTCCTTCTATCTCAGCCCCTCATATACTGGGATTACAGTCATGGGGTTACATGCCCCAATTTTGCCCATATTTTAAAATAACTTTACATTAGACAATTTTTCAAAAATAAAACATTAACATGGTCAATATATTGATTGGCAGAAAATTAATTTAAATATAAATTCAAACATGACAACTGGCTCTTTAAATATATGCTCTCAATAAAAATCCTTTCTTTAAGATACACCCTTTGTACCCTTCCCACTGCACCCAGAACCTTTCTCCAATTAAAGAGAAGTGAACTTTCCCCACCACTAAATACTTTTGTAATATCACCATTGCAGGAGATTGGCAACTATGACACATTTTGCTCTTTCAAAGAGTATTCACCCTTGGCTTTGTCAATTTCATCATAGGAATGGTTTTTTTCTACATTTTATATAACATGGCTTTATGTGTGCATACAAGTGACTTTTCAATGTTAGATGTTGAGCCATCAGAATTCTATTAAAATAATGCTATTCTGGCTCTGAAAGATCTTAGATGAATTAACATGGGAATCATTTATATAGACAATATTCATTATTCTTATTTAGAAAGTCATATTTGCTGATGGCCATGAAAGGGTATTATTTTGTTTCTGAATTCTCAGTTGGCAACTAAATCAAAAACCCATTTCCAGTAACTGCCAGTACATAGCTCACATATTCCTATACTTCATTTTCTTTAGCTATTCTATAAAATGTAACAGTGATAAAGCTGCAAAATAACTTGAAAAGGGCATCTGTAGACACCTAGTTTATATTTTCTTATCACTTCATGTTTCTCACTAAATGCAGCATTGTCTTTATCTTCTTATCTCTAGTTATAAACTCCTTCATTAAAACCTGAGGGGAATTCTGCTAGTAAACCTGATGAATTAGAAAAGTCTTTGAAATCTAGTGAATTACATACAGCAGCAGGCAAATACTTTGTAATAAATTTGAAAATACTTTAACTGTGGAACATATTACCATCTGCTTTTGGTGTTTTTCTCTTTTTCTTTTTTAGGTTTGCTATCTATAAGGTTTTAAAACAGGAGAGAAATGTCACAGAAAAAAAAATGCTAGGAGTTCCAATGGTAATCCCTGTGTTGTGCTTAACGTCACATGACAAAAGACATGAGTGCCAAATTGCCTATTGTGGTAAGTTGCACATTTTTCCTATTATCTGGAGTCCCCTTTACAATCAACACTATTTTTTTCCTTGTTAAAATAGGGAGAGGATTCAATTGACTGCAATACACGATTAAGTTGAAATAGTATTATATTTTGAAGATATGAGCAAGTTACTCCAATATTCCTTGAGCAATGTGTTAGTAAATTAGCCCACAAGCTTCACTACTCTGCCTGTTAAGGTCTTTCAGCATGCAGCGACCAAGAACCAAGGCACAAATGCCATTTTTCATATTGAAAAACACATAAGGATATAGATTCTGATTCTGGTGATCAGTTTGTTAATTATGCCAGATCTAGTGTTATGGTTTGTAGTGCCTTCAGAATTGTGGGTACACATTAGGTAAGCTAGAAAATACATATGTTTGAGTTACATTTTCATTCTCTACTAAAGGTGAAATGCCTAGAATGCTGCTAAGCAAATTTTAGAAATTTTATTACACTCTTTTGAAAATGAATTTTTACTAATTTGGGGAAATACTTTACAAAATATTGACACATCTCAGAAAAAGATGAGAAACAAAATGAAGAAAAGTAAAATATGTTATATTTCTTATTTATATATGTGTGGCGATAGCACAACTTTGAAACAAGGAAGCTATCAAAGTTTAAAATTGTCAATTATATTAAGTCAAAGTAATGTATGTTTTATTGTTTTGAGTTAAAATAATACTAGTATCTCTTAGAGTCCTCATTCTTGACTTTGCTTCTATATAAATGTAATTTTGTTTTTTGGTGATGCTGGGGCTCGAACACAGGGCCTGTGAATGTTAGGTAAGCACTATACCACCAAGCTATATCTCTAGTCCTTAGAGTCCTCAATCTTGGGAGATAGATTTATTAAGTATTGTAATATTTTTATTGTATGATTTTTCCATATACCACTAGAGGCCACACAACTCCAAAATCGAATGAATGATTATATATATGGACTGCTTATCAAAGCATCAAATAAAATGGGCTGCTAAGTGGCAGGATTAGCATTGTCTGCAGAGGAACACTTTATATTGCAGCATTCTTTTGGAAGAGTGTAAAAGGCCCTTGTGAAGCCATTAACAGATGTCTAAGTTTTTACTTCCCTCACTATCTACAACACATTCTTATTCCACCCCTAGTATAGACGAGATGTATTCATGAGCACAGGAAGGGTTTTGGAAAGAAATGTGTCTCTGAAGTGTTTGAATTCTCTATTAGGAAACCACATTAGAAAAAAGGGTACTGCATTATAATTTAGAGTGCTATTTGCTTTCCTTCATTTTATATTAGGTTAGAGGGAAATTTAAATAAGTTTACCTTTGTGATAAAACATATGATCATTCTCTGTGTCAAATTTTACATTATACCACTCACAAAAATCTTATAATTAGGTAAGGATTCACAGAGAGGAGCTGCCTTCTTCCTCTCTGAGCACCCCTCCTCCCAGTGATCTGAGGATAACATGGGAACACATGCTGTATTGCCAGTAAACAGACCAGTCTTCTGGATCTCTTCTTACATCCTAGGCAAAATTAGATGTAGCATTTTCAGCCTGGCTTCTAAATGTTTTGTCTGCCAGCCGACAGGCTGTCACCTTGAGCAGACGTAACCAATTAGTTCACATCTCTGGTTCCTGGCTAGACTGGAATCATGTGAAGCTTTAATACCATCTCAGCGGAAGTTTAAGCTGTGACCTTTATGGTGAATAAGTGGTGTCTAGGCGCTGGGAATTTATTTTGTGAAAAACGGGTAGCACCTGTGCTAATTTTTATGGAAGACATAATAATGTTAACAAGCATTTTTCTAAGTGCCTTCACTCTGAGCACCTCAGATTGTTTTCCCGACAGGTGAACACAGTTTTCCTTCTTTTTTCAGCTGGAGAAAGAGTAGCTAGGAGAAGTTAAATGTCATACTATCTAAAGCAAAGAGTCCTCAGATTTTAAAATCATGATCTTTCATACTGACCACTCATAAAACATGTTATTTCAAAATTAATAAATAAAAGTCTTCAAGGCTTTTTATAGTGCCCAGAACAATGTGGAAATGGCTTAGGGGATATCAAAAATATGTAAGGCACAGCTCTTCTTCTCAAGACATTAACGATTTAGAAATAAACACCAAAAGTATCTTTAATGGCATTCTAAGCACTACATGTTGTTTGCAGAAATACACCTGAAACAGTTAAAATCAAAGGATAGTCAAGTTTTTGAGGGTACTACAAGCAAAATAAGAAAGCAGCAGATGAAGTTCTGCTTGGAGAAGATTCAAAGAAGAAAGTATTAACCTCCAGCCTTTGTTTACTTTATATCAGTAGAAGTAGCTACAATCTTTGATGAAATTCAAAGATTATTAATATTTTTACTTGAAACAGGATAACTCATGGCACACAAGGATGTTATAAATATGGCGAAATATAAACAAAAATTATCACTGAGATTCTTTAAAATACCTATCAGTACATGAAAAGTTACATCCATTGAAAGCAACACAAGTAATTTTGTACTATAAATAAGTTTATATGTACATGTATAGTATGAGAAAATTGTATATAAATATGTGTCTATCATGATGCATGAAATTGTGCATATAATATGTGTATATTATTGAGAAAATTTTAGTCATCAAAAATGACAGATAAAAACAAATACCAAAATTTAGACATTATAAGTCTTTGTTTTAACCAAATGAATAATAACTAAATTAATACAAACTTTAACAATTATCACCCCTATTATTCCTATAAAATTATCATGCAGAATGATTCTCATAAAGACTTTATAATTGGAGAGATATTTAATTTTCATGCACAGGAATACTTAATATTTTAAGTGTGTCCAAGTACCTAAGTCTAGATTAAAGATAGTTCAAACAAGCTCCTCTTAAATTACTCTACTCTTTCTAAAATTTGCATGGAAGTTCAATGGGCCAAGAACACTGAAACCTCTCCAGTAAAAGAAAAAACGTAATGGAAATATACTAGAAGCATTGTATAAATAAAAAATATTAAGACTGAATGGTAGTGCTTTAGGGATAGACAGTTACTAACAGAAAAGAATACAGAATTATAAAACAAACTCTACTTAAGAGGAATACTGCTGTACTACAG
Organism: Graphiurus murinus; assembly: GCA_004027655.1. NCBI lineage: Eukaryota > Metazoa > Chordata > Mammalia > Rodentia > Gliridae > Graphiurus > Graphiurus murinus. The sequence continues at coordinate 9,309 of PVLC010025088.1, forward strand.
AGATAGTGTTGCAGGCTATTCATTAAAGGAGTTATTATTACATAAGAGAAGTTGGAAAATGTGGATTCCATAAATAAGAGACAAGGCAACTAACAAATAGTTAAAAATTATGATTATATCAAAATTGAGAACGTTAGCTTATGAAAATGCATTTTAGAACACGTGGAAAGGCAGAACACAACTGGCATAAAATATTTGCAACATATATAGACAATAGTGCAGTTGTTTCCAAGTATATGAAAACAATCTTACAAACCAATCGATAAACAAGTAAACAGAATGGAAACAATAGGCAGACATGAACAAGTATTTTGCAAGAAAATAATTGTCAATAAGATGTAGAGACTTCATTAACAATCACAAAAGTGTAATTCAGGATAGATACGAGATACTTCATTATTAATAGAAAATGTCTAATTCAAATGGCTGAAATAATATTTTAGTTCCATTCAATAGGAAGAAATTGAGTCTGACTACTGAAGTTTTTAGATGATTATAGATGATGTGTTCAGCAGAGGTCAATTGTGCTCATAGGGCATAATTGAAGTGACCATTAAGAATAATAATTTGTTATCATTTTGTAAAAATGAATTTTTGCTTTTCCTGTGCCCCAATAATTCAACTCCTAAGTATTTATCCAAGAGAAATTCTTTCAAAATTAGACCAGGAAGTATGCGCAATTAATGTTCAGAAAAGCATTTTTTTCAATAGGAAAAAAACCCAGAAATATCATAAATCCCATAATAAGATGAATAGACAGATTGTATTATAATAACAAGGGAATATTACACATTAGGAAAAATAGAAGAATTATAGCAATGCACTATAACATGAACAGTCTTATTATAATAATGTTGAATGGAATATCACGAACAGTATGGCGATGAACTGTAGATAAAGTTTAGAAATAGGCAACATGTTATATGTGAATAAGCATGCAAATACACAAACATAAAAGCGGAGACAAGGAAACTAAACAGGGAATGAATACATATGCTGAGTTCTCACAAGTGCATTGTACTATATAAAAGTAAAATAAAGCAAAAGGCACCCATGGGCTCATGATAATGAATTACAAACTAAAGGATTTGATTAATTCAATCATAAATACCTTAGATGCTTTTAAAATAACGTATGTTACAAGGAGGAAATTGAAACATAAATCTGATCTGCTTAATAAACATTACATGTCAATATCACATTTCAAAACTGCTGAAAAACACCAAATAATTCATATTATTAATTAGAACAAAAATCCAGAAATATAAAACTATAAATTTGATTATGCTATTTAAAATAGCATACAAAAAATGCTGATAAAATAAATATAAAATCAGGAACCAATAAATTAGAAAATAGAAACATAAAATTGTACAATTCATTAACTCAGCTAAAGTTCTATATTTTTGAGTGCACACACACACACACACACACACACACACACACACACACACACGTAGATGCTGGGGATTAAACCCAGGAGCATTCTACCTTTGAACTACATTTCCAGTTCTATTTTATTTTTTATTTTGAAACAAAGTCTTGCTAAAGTACTGAGGCTGGCCTCAAATCTGTGATCCTCCTGTCTCCCAAGTACTGGGATTATAGGCATATGCCATGAGACCATGTAATATTTTGAGGTATATTAGTTATAAGATGGTATTTATTTATATACAGATAACACATCAGGGAAGATTATCTACTTTTTTTCTAAAGGGTTTATCTGATAAATTTTCTAGGCATTTCAAGTATCAGAAAATCATTATATTATATAAACAATTGCAGAATATAACATAGCATAATACAATTCTTATATTTCAAACTAAAAATTTCATAAACATGAAAGAATAAAAATTAATAAGAAGTATATTGTCTAAAGAATGGTGTTGGCGAAAAGTTTCTATTTTATAAAAGTTCAAGTTGCATTTTCTTATTTCATTTATTTAAACAAATTTCAGATAAAATCTTAATATTATTAATTAAAAGTGTAAAAGTAAAACAATATAAGGAAGCTCATCTATAGATAAGAAATAAAGTGAAATAATGAAATAACTGAAAATAAAATACAAATACAATATACTACCAAATAAAAAGGAAAGAATTTAAAGAAAACTACTAAAACTTAATTGTAAATGAAAATCTAGAAAAATTACAAGAAATTGCTTATAGTTGTTGACATTTTGCTTGTGTGGTTTTTTTTCCATTTATCAAATTTGGAGGGAATTTAAGCAGGTTTGTAAACTTGTTTTCTTACCTAAGAATAACACTTTAAAATGATACATTTTGGGAGACAGAAAGGCAACCATAAGTAGTAAAATCCTCATTATCTGAAACAAATAAATGTTTTAAAAAAGGCTGTAAAAGAATGGGTGATTCATTTTATCAAGGGCTTTCAATTATTCATTGTCTTGTAATTTTTTATTTTTCAAATTCTTATGAATATTTGTTATTTTGAGTGTCGTATGTGTTATTTCAGAGCAACGTATGTGTTATTTCAGAAATACACAAAAATCATCAATCTTATACAAACTAAGTTTTAAAAATAAGTTTGGTTATTTTATAGGAGTTATTTATATTTTTAAGTTAGCATGTATAGTATCAACTAATAGAAATTTAAAAAGTTTATTAAGTAACCAATTTAAAAGAAAATCAGACACAATAGAATAGGAACCTTAGAAGGATAAAGGTAGATTTAACTTGAAATAAGTTTTATGAAATCAATATTTTTTTTAACTATATATCTAGCTCTCATTCCAGGAGAAGCTGATTCAATTGAATCCCCCTCACTTCTTGAGTCTGGATGATATTGGTGTGAGTCCTCTTTGTGTGGTAGTAAGGTTCTTTAGCCACTGTGATTATTAGAGTTTGGATTCTGTTGGCCAGGCCCACTTCAAAATCAATTTTAAAATTCATTTAATGTTATCAACATTTTGCTTTTTGAAGTTTCTGTAATGAAAACAAACACAAACCTCTTCTGACTAATATCTTCTAAAGAAAAATTGTATATCCCCATATAACCTAAAATTTCTGTAGGCTCTGCGACCCTAGAGAATTTTCCACATTCTCTTCCCTTCACTTAAAATTCTTTGAAACAAGACACTGTACAGATCTCCCTAGAAATTTAGAGGGTTATATTTCATTATTCAAAAGTAATGTACTACTTTAAAATTAAAAATGTACTAGTAGTAAGTTTTGGAGTAGAGATTGCTGAAAGAGCTAATTATTTTCGCACAAAGATTAAGTTACAAACTAACTATACAGTAGGAGATACACAGACTTCTGGCACACATGGCTCCATTGTAAGCCATATTATATACAGCACACACCCTTTCACATTAGAAGGGAGATGTGTACATCTGCACATAATGGGAAGCAGTCTTTTCCTCTAGAAACAGCGATCCACAAAGCCCTATTGGAGAGAGCACACTCACAATTTAAGATACAAAATGGACTAAGGCACTCACAAAAACAAGGAGAAACTGAACCTACCACAGGCAAATCAATTCATTACAAAATAAAATGTAGACTGGACTTTTTCATTCTGGATTGCTTTTTGCAACCACATAATCTTTTTAATGGAGGTAATTTGTTAATAAAACAGTAGTAATGAAACAGAAGTATCTGTTTATAGGAGCCTCTTATATTTCTTGCACTTAGGCCTACTTTTATTATTAATAGGGAAAGGTGTAGGATTCAGTGTGGAGTAATTCAGTAACACAAAACATTTACAGGAGGATAGAAATGGACAGCATCAGTAGAGCGTAATGTCTTCATCTAGAATCATTATTTCCCCCTTTGGAGTGGTTTTTTTTCAACACTCCAAAGGCAATAGATTTTGAAGCAAGCTAAAAGCAACAATAAAAACATACTTTATCTTTAGCCCTTTAAACACTATCTCTTTGATCTAAATAGTCTTTCTGCTTCATCAATTACCTCTTAAGGTTTTCTTCTTTTTAGACTTGGAAGCATACATACTAGACTGAACCAACAGCAAAATTCTAGAAACAAAATTCTAGGTCAAAGACAGATGATTTTCCCCCCTGTGTATTCATGAAAGTTTATCTTTTTTTCTTCAGATTGATCATGCTTGTTGATAAGATACTGATATTGATATTGATAATCATCCTATTTTTATCATAAAAATATCTTCGCATTTAACCCTTTTCCTTCAACATATAAATTACTAATTTACCCTATTTTATAAATATCAAGAATAAATTTACATCATTGTTTTTTCTGCGATCCTTTCTATTTCCAGTTCACGGTTAAAGTTTTTGAAAGAATGCTTAATATATCTCAGTTATAAGCAAATTCTACTTTATTTCCAAAAATACTATAACTGAGGACTCCAAAGATATTCTAAGGACAATTTCTTTCTTGCCCAATTCTAATGTATCTGAGGTATTTTAGTCATTATTTATCTCATTATCCCTGTATTCTTGTTACTCCCTTCAGACTTTGTTATTTATTCTTCTCCTTTTTTTTCCCTTCTATAACCTGTATGGAACACATATTAAAAGGGGCTCCATTAAAGCTAGAGAGGGACTAATCTCAAAAATCACACCTGGCTGTTGATTACACATGATGTGCAGTGTGCAAGCCTAATTCTTGCAGCACACACAAGAGTGCCACAACACACTCAGGATATCAGGAGCAATACACGGGCACCAGGCATAAGGTGCAAAACCAGAGCCTGATAGACAAATAGAGGCACAAGGCATGGTGACCAGGAGCACCCTGACAACTACATCAAGTTCTTACTCACCTGTGTACTATAATTGTTAGCACCTGCAGCTTCTTCTGCCAAGGAGCCCTGCCACCTTACCATTCTGACCATCAATAAGGAGGACGAATGCTAACTGGGCCAGCTATTTTGGTAGGCATCAGGCAATTCCTTACCTTTGGTTCTGGTTGAACACTCGTTAAGATCAAGCCTAAAGATCCAGACTAGATTCACAACTGACTCAAACCTGAGATCCTGACCCAGCCAGCTGAGCTCTATGTTAAATGGACTGCCCAAACTGCTTTCCAAGCTCCCCCCCTCTTCTCTCTCTCTGTCTCTCCTCTCTCTTCTCTCCCCTTTCCTCTATCCATCTCTCTCCCCTAAAATTTGGAATGTTAACAAATAAAGAATATATCTTGATCATGATTGAAACAAAGGTTTTGAAGTGACTTGAGACCATGCTTTGGTTACTTCCCATAATCTAAGTCGGCTTCCAACAAAACATTCCTGCTTTGTTCCTTTCATGAGCTTTTCATCATCTTTTCTGTTGCAACATGGAAGAATTCAGACCATCACCTTTATCCCACTTTTCTTCCTTCAATTTCTAGGTGCAATTATCTAAATATCTGAGTTTGGACTCCTTCCTTAGATCAAGAGTTTGTAACTGGATGAGATGTTTCTTTACTGCCTAAGCAACCAAAAATATGGATGAAATGAATGAAGTGATATTAAAAAAAAAATCAGGCATTAGGCAATGAATGGCAATGAACCTAGAGAGACAGGAAGAGGACCAAATATCTATCTAAATGATTTCCATGACTTTCTGCCTTCAAGGACTTTCCAGGTCATAGTTCATAAAGGATGCACTCAGGTAGAGTCCAGAACACTCACTGAGTTTAGGAAATGGAGCTGAGTATCTGAGGACACTGAGACAGCTCAATTTCACAGGTCAGAGTACCAGAGAGGAAACATGCAAAGAGAAAGAGAACAGATAGAGGAGGTTTTCAAAGGGTAATCCTCTGGTCTTAGTAAGACCAGTGGTTAGCAGGCATTTGGGGGAACTACTTAAGATGAAAGAGAGAACCATCCAAAAGAAGACACCAAGAGCTGTGTGTATGTATTTTTCTGACACTTTGTGCTCCATTATGACATAAAATTACAATCCACCAAAACAAAACAAAATAAACCTACAAGAAAGCTCTGGCTGTGTAGATAGAGTTCATCTGTGGCTAAGAGGAATAGCTGTCCTGAGCCAGACTAAATAACTTACTCAGAAAGTTCTCCTATCAGTAGTGAGAAATTAATGCACCAAGAATAAATTCTGTTTAGATACTGCCTAACAAGTCTTAAAAGCAAGACCTGAAAGGATATCACTCTTCACAATTATTGTGTCCCAGAGTAAACTTCAAGAAAAAATAATACCCATTACTCAATTAGATGAAATTCACAATGTCTGGCATGTTAAAATAATTCTATAACCCTGTAATATAGGTGAAGTAGAAAAATATAATCTATAAAGAGGAAAAATATCAATCAACAAAAAACAAACTCAGAAATAACATAGACATTAAGATTAGGAGACAAAGATATTTAAATACTTATTTTAACTATATTCTATATATTATAAAAGGCTAAAAAATGATTGAGCATGTTGAGTAGAGAGATGGAAGTTATAAAGAAGACCAAAATAGAATTTCTAGAAATAACAACTATAATGTCTGAGAAAATAAAAGTAATTAAAATGGATTAATTCAAATATTATAGAAGAGATGAGTAAATTTGAAGGCATGACAGTAAAATTTCCCCAAAATGAAAAACAGAGAGGAAAGGAAGAAAGAATGAGGACCTGGGGGACAAGTTCTAGCCACCTAATATAGTCCTGAGGTTCTTAATGACAGAAATATGTTCTGAGATAGGCATTGTTAAGCAATTTCAACTTTGTGCAAACACCACAGAGTGAAAGAAACCTGGATGATACAGATCAATCCCTCAGTGACCTTTTCATGCAATAAAGATATATGGACATATGTAAATATTCATTGAGTAAAAGCAAATCCCCTATTATATTTTGTGATTAACAAGCAGGTTTTTTTTTTTATTAGTGCATCTATTTACACAAAATAATGTGGCTCATCGTGGCAAATTCGTACGTGCAAACAACAAACTTTAATCAGGTCCACCCACTCAGCACCTTTTCCTGCTCTCTCCTTCTCCATCCTCCTCTCTCCTTCTCCATCCTCCTGGTTACCATTCTCCTCTCCAATAGTTTCTCTAACAAGAAAGCTTTATCCTATAATTTGATTTTTGTAATGAATCTATACCTTGAAGGAAGTTCAAATTATATCAGTACAGCTTAAAATAGGTATTAAAAAGATTTCATATGTGTTCTATTTCCCTAGAGAATCAATGTTTTAGGAGATCAATCAAAGAACAGAACTGAGACAAAAAATGATCAAACAACAAATATAAAGATACATTTCTCAACATGTAGATAACTCCTGATAACTCCATTAATTAATTAATTAATTCACATCACACATTTACTAGGCACTATGATGTTCTATGTAGTGTTTCATGCTAAGCTACAAAGAAAAGTCTATGTTATTGGAGTGAACCTTTTTAATTAGCCTCAAATAGCTCATGTTTCCTTATGACTATAACAACAAAATCTTGGAATCATTTCTCTGATTCTTATGCTCTTCCATCAAATTGCAAATATTCTACTGTATAAGTTGAGCTATGATTGTGTATGGTTGCTGATTTCATCTGGGAATAGTACTCTGACTACATAATTTAAAAATTACACAAAATATTATATGGCATTTCAGTCTATACTTAGCTAGAAAATTTACATCTAGTAGTAAAAAAAAGACAGGGAATGAAGAAAAATTTACTTATTTGTTTTGGTTATTAAATATCAAAACATATAATTTGATTCCCCTACCATTTATTTTTTATTTTGGAAGCCACTGAATTTCACTTTTATAGGCTAAGTTGTTCTTACAAAACAGAGACTAAAGGAGGATATATTTCTCCTGTGAAAATCGTTCTCGTTTTGCCTATTCAATTACACAATTCCGTTGCAAGTCAAGCAATTACTGCTATTTGGTTCTGGCAACTGGCCACTATTTTTAATTGAAGTGTTATTTTGCAAATAAGGAGCATGAAGTTATATGGATGGTGTTAATGTGTTAAGATGAGTAAGCTATAAGGAATGGCAATTACATATTTTAACAGACTGAATTTTTCAAATTAGCAGTTGGTAAGATTTGTTTAAACACTAGACTAAGTTCATCCATTTATTGGATAAACATAAACTGAAGATCACATAAATTTCTTCTAAATTTTATTTTATTTTATTGTGGTAAATCACTTAACACTAGATTTACTCTCTAATATTTTTTAGTGTAATACAATATAGTTGACTACAGATACAATATTGTACAATAGGTCTCTTGAAATTACTCATCTTGCTTAAATGAAACTTTATGACCATTGTTCAGTTTCTACTCATGTCCCTTCCTCAACTCCTGGAGATTACCATTCTACTCTTTGCTGCTGTGAAGTTGACTATTGTACATATCTCATAGAAGTGAAATCATAAAGTATTTTTGTGTGACTAGTTTATTGTACTTATGAAAAAATCCTCAAGTCTTATCCATAACATTGCATAATGCAGAATTTTCTCCTTTTAGCTGGATAATATTCTATTGTATGTATTTACATTTTCTTTATTCATTCATTTGTCCCTGGATTTTTATGTTGTTTTTGCATCTTGGTTTTTTTGACTAATGTTGCAATGAACATTGGAGTACTAAAATTTCTTCAACACAATAACATCAGATTATATGGATAAATAACTAGAAGTAAAATGACTAGATCATCTGTTAGTTCCACTTTTAACTTTTTGAAGCATCTTCTTACTGTTTTCCATACCGTCTACACCATTTTGCATTCCACTGTGAATGGTGTACAAGGATTTCCTTTAATCCATATTCTTGTTAATGCATGTTTTAATTTTGATAATACTGACTCATATATTGGTCTCTAGTAGACAAAATAGTTAGCTATTTTTATCCATTCTATTTTTTTTTCAGTATTGGGGATGGAGCCCAGGGGCCTTCTACCTCCAGGCTACACCCCCAGATCTATTGTATTTATTTATTTTTTTAATTGGAAACACAGTCTCGCTAAGTTGATGAGTCTCACTACTTGCTGAGGAAGTCCTCAAAACTTCAATCTTCCTGTCTTAGCCACCCAAGTACTGAGATTACAAGCATGCCCATCACGCCCAGCCATTCTATATTTTTTATTAGAATTTAATTGATTTTCTCTCAAGATGATTACTGATAGGTAAGGATGTTTATTAATTATTTTCTAGCTGGTCTATAGAACTTTTGTTTCTTTTTTCCTCTCTTACTGTCTTCCTTTGTGAATTGGAGAATTTCAGCAGCATTATTATTTGATTCCTTTCTTTTTATCTATTGCATATCTACTAATTTTTGTTGTGGGGTTACCATGATACTTATATAAAATATAGTTATTAAAGTCTACTTTAAGGTTTTAGAGATTTAACGTCATTCATTTAAAAAGTATGTACTTTTACTCCCTCTACCAATATTTTATGTGTTTAGTGTTATGATTTATATGTTTATTTTATGTACTCATTAAAATTGTTGTAGCTATCAATATTTTAATATGTTTTCCTTTAGCCTTTATTTTGGAGATATAAGCAATTGATACATCACTATTTCAGTATCAAAGTATTCTAAAATTACCTATATACTTACTTTTACCACCAAGTTCTTCATTTCTTCATGTTTTAAGGTTACTAATTAGAGTTCTCTTATTTCATCTTGAAGAACTACCTTTAACATCTCTTGTATGGCAGGTCTAGTGATGGTGAACTCTTCATATTTTACTTGTCTAGGAAATCTTTATCTCTCTTTTATTTCTAAAGGACAGTTTTTCAATGTAAAGTAAAGTGTTCTTGGTTACAGGCTTGTCTTTCAGCACTGTGAATATTTTATCCTACTTTCTCCTAACCTGTAATATTGCTGCTGAGAAATTTCCCAATAGCTTTATAGAGAGTCTCCTATTATTAGAAATCCCTTTTATCTGACTGCTTTCAAGATTTTCTAGCTTTGATTTTTGACAATTTGATTTTGTGTCTTAGTGAAACCTCCTTTGGATTGAAATTAATTTTTGAACTTTGAGTTTCATGCGCCTGGATGTACACATTTCTCCATAGATTTTGGAAGTTTTCAGCCATTATTTCTTTAAGCATTCTGCTCCTTTGCCAGTCACATTCCCTTCTGAAACCCTTGTGATGTGAATTACAGCTCTCTTGATATTGATTATATATCCCAAGGGCTTTCTCTATTCCTTTTCCTGGGCAGTATATGACTGGGGGAATTTTTATTTTTCTCTGGGCATACTTGTGGTCCACGGAATCTTCTGTAGTTGTGGGGTTACTGAAGTAAAATGAAATTGTCTTCATAACCCTCTTAGATGCATCTATTCTCAGAATTTATGATCCAAGTATATGATGAAACTCCTCCATTGGTCTACTAGATTCCCAAGGAAATACTTTCATCTGTGGATAGATGTTCAAATAGGTGCTTCTGCAAGGAGAGGGCAGTAAAGAGCACCTCTTCTGCCATCTTTTATAAAGCACCATTGTAGTGTTTGTCTTGCAGTAGTCCTATGCAATAGTTCATGCTATTCAAGAGTTTGCAGAGAAAGCACTTCCTTAACACATAGTCTTTTTAAGAGATATTTTAAGACTCCCTAGAGTTATAAATTAAATAATGACCTACTATACTTATTAGATTTCACTAATCTAATATTACTAGTAACTAAAAACATGGAGGAAAAGAGTTAGATTTTAAAATAATTAATATTTTCAATGAGATATTTTCTACTCCTTAAGTGTGGGCTGCCCATAATGTCTTCTTTCCAAAGTATATACTGTGGAAAAAAGTAAAAAAAAAAAAAATCTTTCAACTTTTCTGTAAACCTATATCTATTCTAAAATAAAAAGTTTATCAAAAATGAAACAGAACAGGCAAAAGAATAATATTCTACTTTATGAGCACTGTAAGTGGAAAACAAAATGTCTTAAATAACACTGTATTTTAAGTTGTCAACATAGATAAAACAGTATATTTAATATATGCATGGAATAAACATAATGTACAAGAGAGTAAATAAACTTAAACTTTAACTGAATAAAATTTAGGAAAGTTAAGATTCCTAAATTTGAAAATTTTTAGAATTCATGGTATTCAGCCTAGCCAACATTTGATTTGGAAACACATTGGTTTATTTTCTACAGTCTAGTTACCTTTAAATAATTAAAGATTTCAATATATGGGATAAGTTATAAATTTTCATTGGCTTTTTTCAATTTCATGTATTAATAAATATTATTTAAAACATATTTCAAACAGTGGTAACTACAGTAGGTATATAAAAGTAAGATATCCATTGCCATTTTGAAGAATCTCACAAACAAGATTAGTACACAAACAATAAATTATTGTGCAATGTGATTTGTGACATGAAAAGAAAATGAGGGAGTATATAAGTATTCTGGACTTCACAAAATAAATTTACAAAATCTCTGATAACATGCTTCTTGCTTGATTAAGATATAAAGTCACTATTACTTAAAACCCTGCTGCTAAAAATCACTGTTTCAATATTCTTCCTTTGTTATGCCATTTTTAATAAATGCAAAAAATATATTTGTTGAGACAATAAAAGAAATTCAAGATTATCTATTACATCCTCTTTCTCAATTCTGAACCTCATACAGAGTAATCTGAGTCAGTGATCATCTATTCTGTTTGAGCACCCTTAAGGATGAAAAGCTCCATTTACTTCAGGATAACCAACTTCATCGTTGCAACAAACCAATTATTCAAAATTTTCTTTAAAAGTAACTCTTAATTTTGCTTCTAGTCATTTTTCATTTGTTATAGACCTACCTTTGTTTCTTCTAACCTTCAAATAGAGGGCATTAATAAAAGTGTGTATGTAATTTAAAATTTTAATTACTTTGTAGTTACACATGGCAGAATCAATTTATAAACATCAATAAAACATATTTTATGCAGATTTTAATGTATCACAAATTTAATAGCTATCATTTTAGTGGCATATCATTAAATATTGCTCCACAACTTTTGAAAAGCATGTTTTGGTTGAAGTTACAAGTTCATAAAAATTTTAAGATTTTCTCCAGCTCATGTTATTTATTTTTCGCAATGCTGGGGATTTAACCTACATCCTCATGCATGGTAGAAAAGTTCTCTATCACTAAGTTAAATTCCAGCCCCTTCAATTTATCATTTTAAAATGAATTTTTATTGGTAAAAAAAATAATTTTTAGATGGTATGATAAAGGGAATTGTTAGAAACAGGCTACAACAAATAAAGTAATCAACAAATTTGTCTTTGCTTTCTCTGAAAGCTTCACTGAAGAATATCCCCATGTATTAAGTACATCGTTAGGAATCATCATTAGGGATATAGATGAAGAGAAACATGTGGGTATATATTTATCTAGCTGTCAAGGAAGGTAGAATAAAGAGATTGATTTTCCAAAATAATATATTTCTCTTGGTTGTTCAATTCATTACTAAGAGAAAAAAAAATGAAGCAAATAATGTGTAGCATTGAGATTTCATAAGTATTAAAAAAAATGAAAATCCTAACACAATTTTTGTGAAAACTCTTATATGTGCCTTTGTACTCATATGATATATATAGTGTTCAGAAAACATTGAGTGTTAAATTCTCTGCATTTAACACAATTTCTTATGAATTACACAATATTAAAAATAAATTATTTGCCCATATTTTGATGTAATGCTGGGTCCCAGTTTTTACTAGTCAATTTACTCTATATTTCTTAAACTTTACTACTCTCTTATTATATGTAAAATCATTGTTATATGTGCATACTACTACTAATTATTCTACTCATGTAATCAAATATAAATTATAATTTATTCTTATTTTCATTGCTATACTTACAAATTTCTAATATAAAGAAGTTATCTCTTCACCTTATTCATTGTTTGATTCAGAAACTTTAGTTAGATGAAATCTAATTTTTTTTTACTTTATAATTTTGGAGTTATATCTACAAAAAAAACAAAAAACAAAACCAAACAACAACAACAAAAAAACCCCACAAAATGTTGCCCAAGTCGGTCATAGTGGAGAACACTTGTAATCCTAGTACTTTGGAGGCTGAGACTGGAGGATCTGGGCCAGCCTCAGCTACTTAGTGAGGCTCTCTACAATTTAGTGAGACCCTTTTTCAAAATAAAGAATTAAAAATAGGATTGGGGGTGTAGTTCGGAGGTAGAATGCTCCTGGACTCAATCCCCAGTACTGCAACAAACAAACAAACAAAAACATTGCCCAGACCAATACCAAAAGCTTTTTCTCTATGTTTTTCTGTAGTTTTATAGTTTCAGGTCTTATGTTTAAGTCTTTAATCCATTTTGAGTTGATTTCTGTATATGGTATGAGTTAAGGGTTAAAGTATATACTTCTGCCTGTAGATATCCACTTTACCAACACTATTTAGGAAACCATCCCTTTTCTATTGTATGTTCTTGGCAAATTGTCATAGATCAATTAAGCACATATGCACAGATTTATGTAGGCACTGTTTTTTCTTTTCTACTGTCCTGTATGACTCTTTTTATACCCAAACCACACTGTTTTGACCACACTAGTTTTGTCATCTATTTTTAAGTCAAGTAGTATAATACCTTCTATTTTGTTCTTGTTGTTCAAGATGCTTTGGGTATATGGGGTCTTTTTGCCATATGAATGCCATCATCTTTTCTATTATTATGAAAAATGTCATTAGGATTTTGATAGGAATTGCATTTTTTTCTGTAGATATTTTGTATCTTTGGGTAGTATAGACATTTTAAATAAATTATTCTTATCCATAGGTATGAGCTATCTATTTATTTGTTTCTTCTTCAAACTCTTCCACCAATCTTCATAGTTCTCAGTTTATAGAATGTTCAACTCCTTGGTTAACTTTATTCCTAAATATTTTATTCTTCTTGATGCCATCATAAATGGGATTGATTACTTTATTTGTTTTTCAGATAGTTTGTGGTTAGAATATATAAAGAAAATTGATTTTGTATGTTGCTTTTCTATCCCACAAAATTATACTCATTTTTTTATACTGGGGATTGGATACAGGGGCATTCTACCTCTGAGCCATACTGTCATTCCTTTTTATGTTTTATTTTGAAAGAAGTTCTCACTTAGTGCCTGAGTGTCTCACTAACAGCTTTGCTGAGTCTTATTTTGAACCTGTGATCCTCCTGTCTCAGTCTCCCAAGTACTGGGATTACAGGCATGCATCTATTAATTCTAGCAAGTTTTGTGGATGCTAGGGTTTTCCATATATAAGATCAAGACATATACAATCAGAGACAATTTTACTATACCCCTTACAATTTAGATGCTATTTTTCGCTAATGAAAATATAGTATGTTTTATTCCATTTTCCTGAGTAATTACTGGGTCCTGTAATACATTAAATAAGTGACTGGAGTAAGCATCCTTATCTTAGTCTTGATCTGAAAATAACCACTTCTAGTTTGTCACTGTTAAGTAGTCTTTTCTTTTCAACAAATGTTTCTGGAATAGCTGGGTATCCACATGTAAAAAAGTGAATATAAAAATAGGCCTTATAGTCTTCCCCAAAAATTAACTAATAATTGATGATAGATATAAATGTAAAATGAAAAACAATAAGAATCCAAGAAGGTAAAATAAGAGAATATCTAGCTTACTTGGGTATTTGGAACTGACTTTTGCATGATTTTTGGACTGTGAGAAGCAAATATGAAAAATGCTTGGTTCTGTATATTTCCAACTGTATAGCATTCTAGACAAGGCAAACTTACAGAGACAATAAAAGTAGC
>PVLC010025089.1:0-23976 GCA_004027655.1 Graphiurus murinus
GGTGGTACAAGCACAGCTGAGGAGAGGGAAGTCATACCCTGCTGCTCAGAATGCTAGGTTCAAAGCACCAATGAAGACGGAGAGCCTTTAATCCCACAGCCTCCTGACTGCTTACTTCCCAGCTACTGTGGCAAGTGTTGAAATAACCCTTCTATCCTAGTGGAATCCGAGGAAACCACCCTGCAAGGAAACCACAGCAAAGAGAAATTGCTCACACCGGCCATTCATCAGTGAAGCCTCTGTCCCAGAGCCCCCGCCTGCAGCCGCTGACTGCCAGGGGAGAGCGAGCACCACAGCGCGTGGCCCTGCAGGAGCAGGAGCATCCATCACCACCGAGGAATGAGAAAGGGCTGCTGGAGAAGTCACGTGGTGTGCGGCAGCCACAAAGCCAGCGCTGCACAGCTCTGAACCGGATCCACCCGTGTGGGCACGTGCACGAGTCAGGGCCTGCGCATGGACAGTCACTGCTTCAGGCACGTCTGGCTTCCATCATCGCTGCCATGGGCACCAGGTGCAGCTGCAGAGCACAGGAGGGGATGCGGCCTCCTTCCTATGGTGGTGCACTCCAAAAATGACTCCAAAGACCTCCGTCATCACCTCCTTCACAAGAGGCCCTTGCATCCATGCATGCTATGTCTTCTTCTGTCCAATTCTTCTCTCTAATAGACCAAGGCCAAAGTTACACACCTGAAATGAAAAGGAGGAAGGACTACAGGAGCCTGGCCTATACCATCAATGTTTGAAGTGTAAGCATTAGGGGACTAGCAAGCTGAAGTGTGTGTGGCTATTGAACACTCAAGTTCACCGTGCTGACACTATAAAACACACCAGGTATACCCTCTGCAGGTTATAAACTCACCAAGGCTGGCTACAATGGAAACTAAAATTCCGACAAAAATAATAGAATTAATAGCACTGCATTTAATAACCAGGGAGAGAGAGAGACAGACAGAGAGACAGAGACAGAGAGAGAGACAGAGAGACAGAGAGAGACAGAGACAGAGAAACAGAGAATCCTCTCAACAAGTCCGTGAGGGAGGTACTTCTATTACTCATTTTACAGGTGAGGAAACTGAGACACGATAACGTTGAGTAGCTTGTCCAAGGTCACACAGCTAATAGTACAAGAGTCAGAACTTGAACTTAATCTGTCTGCAAAACTGTTGAAATCGGGTCACTTGTGAATTCAAAAGCTACAAGGGAACCTGGCTCTGCTGCACAAGGGCATGATTACTTATTATTACTTATGTCTCTCATTATATCCCTTTACAAAGTGGCCTGGAATCCCTATTACATATCCAAGGATTTCCAGTCCTTATAGAAAATAAAACCCTGTCAAGAAATCCCCTATTTTCTCCATGAAGTTTGCTTGGTGAATTAGCTGGTTATTTGACTCTGTTCTGTTTCCTCTGTGTAGATAGACAGGGTGAGGTGACTAGTCTTTCTGGTTCGAAAGCCAAGGCTATGCCATGGCAGGCCAGTTGCATCATGCAGGGAGTTCTGCTACCTACCATCTATGTGACCTTGGGCCAGTCCCCAAGCCAGAGGATCACCACCTGTAGGAGGATCGGACTGGAGATGACAACTTGTGGAGGACCCATGATAACATGGGCTCCTCTGTGCCCACAGTCAAAGTAAAAATTAAGGTCCAGGTCTTGTCTCAGTCTGCTCAGACTGTTATATAACAGTCTGTTTATAACAAAATATATAAACTGGATGGCATAAATGACATACAGTAGTCAGGCATGGTGCACGCTTGTAATCCCAGTACTTGGGAGGCTGAGACAGGAAGATCACAGGTTCGCGGCCAGGCTCAACTACTTAGTGAAGCTAAGTGAAGCCCTCTGCAACTTAGTGAGACCCTGTTTCAAAATAAAGAACAAAAAATAGGGCTGGGGGTTTAGCTTGGAAGAATGCCCCTAAATTCAATCCCATAGTACCAAAAAAAAAAAAAAAAGTGACACGAACTTATTTATCACAGTTCTGAGGCTGGGAAGTCCAAGATCAAGATCCTGACAGATTTGGCATCTGGTGAGGCTCCAAGGGCCCTCTTCCTGGTTTGCATACAGGCGCCTTCTTGCTGTGCCTTCACATGGCAAAGGAGGGGACACTCTGATCTCTTCCTATTTTTCTAAGGGCACTAATCCCATCAAGGGGCCCCACCCTCATGAAGTCATGCAAAACCTAGTTACTTCCCAAGGACTCTACCTCCAAATTCCATAATAAGGGGGATTAGGGCATCAACATATGAACCAGGGAGGACACCGACATTGGAGTCTGTAGCAGAGCTGATAAATGAGTCCAGCCCGGCAGCTGCTGAACAAGGCATCTTCAAGGAGCATACCATGATCATCACACACCCTCAGTACAGCCCTTCCCTCCCTTTCTTTCCATCTGACCACCTGCTTGCTGGCTGAAGGCGTGTATTGTAATTCTGGGGAACCTCGATCCTCTCTTCCAAGTCTCCATTCCCAGACCATTGCGTAGCCTGAGCCTTCACACCCATTCTTCGGGGAGAGTGAGGACTTTGAGCAGGAGCCAGAGGGTAACTGGAAACCCTTTACTCTTGTGGTTCCCAGATTCACCCCCTGAGGACCTGCATATTCTAGCTTGTTATTGTACTCATTTGCTAAAAGCCAAATAGAGAGCTTGTACCTGAAAAACACTGAGCCTTGTTTGGTACTTGGAGTTCCAGGGTGTGAAACTGGAGGTTAATCCTATCCCCTTGCACAGGGGAGAAAGCTGGGGAATCAGAGAAGCTGCTTTCCAAAGCGCACAGCTGGCCCTGGATATCTTCCCAGCTCTGCTGGAGAAGGAAGGGTGGGCCACTCCACAAGAGCCAGACAGCCAACACTTCCCCAGGACAGGGATCCAGCCGGAGGGATCTCGCAGCCCGGGGGTTCTGTTAGTCCCAAGGCAAAAGTGCTATGGCAGCCTGGAGCCTCTGCCCACCAGAAGCTGGTGGTAGCACCTTAATACTCTCTAATGAGCATGGCTTGTGGCTATTATGACCATACTAATAGCCGAAAGAGCTGTGAAAATTATAAGTATTCAGGTATCTATTGTGGCTCAACAAACCACCCCAAACTAACAGTATAAACAATCACCATTTATTATAATTGCTTCTCATGGATCTAGAGGTTGACTGAGTTCAGCTAGATGGTTCTCCTTCAGGTCCCTTAGGGTCAGGCAGAGGCGGGGCAGGGGACATCCTGGAGGCTCCCTCACTCACATGTTAAGCAGCCTGGGACCTCCACTGTGGCTGTGGACCTGAGCACCTCCAACGAAGTTGCTCCGTGTGGCCTGGGCTCCTGGCTGTAGTCTTTATTAAGGTTCTTCTCTGTAGTGGGAGATATGGAGGAATGAAGAGACTTAAGCCCTGGACTCCCCCCTCCCCTGCTTCGTCTCACTCAAGAGATGCTGCCAGAGGTTGAGAAGAACAGAAGGACCAAAGGAGTTAGCAGGAGACAAAGAGGAGGGTGATCCACCAAGACAATTCACAGGCAGTGTGGCATAACTCCACTCACGGGTGCTAGCTTTGGAGTTAACAGTCTTCCCCTTGCTATAAGCAAGTGTGCTTATTTTGTTTGCATCTGTTTTCTTCTGTCTTGATGTCAACCGAGAGGAGTAGAGAAGATGATGAAAGCAGTGTTTGGACCCCAGAGGAGGAGAGAAAGGAAAAGATCCAGGAGGAATTAACTTCCCCCTCCCCATGAAGAATTAATAATTATGGTAGAAATAATTAATAAATAAATTAGTTAATTATTCTCCCATGGGAGTTCCATGAAGGTGACCCAGCGAAGTGGCCAAGCAGACCAGAGCTTGTACTTGGGTTGCAGGGAATCAAGTTAGCACAGGAGACCCTTGCTAAGGCATCTGGGGACTGATAGAGCCAAGGGGAATCCAAGCCCAATCTTTAGAGGGTGTTGAGATTCACCCAAACTTGGCAAACCAAGCTCACTTGATGAATCCAAAGCATATGAGCCGACTGGAAAGTAAGAGATAAACCAAAGGTCATGGATATGCTGAAAGTGAAGTTAAGCAAGTGGTCTATCATGAGCAAGATCACCAGTGAGGGTACAAAGGGCCTGGACTTAGGCCATGAGGTCTTTGTGTGAATAAAAGTGTAAAATGGCCTTAAATACTAGCCATCTCAGGAAGGATTCAGCGAGTAGCCACCGTGTGACTGGCACTCTGCTAAGCACTTTCTGTGCATTTCTTTTGATCCTTTCGACAACCCCATGAGAAGTTTTTAGCCACATTTTATAGATGAGGAAACTGAAGCTTAGAAACTAGAAAGTATCTGACCCACAATTAAAGGACAGAGTCACGACTGTGAGCCTCAGTGTGTGACCCTGACAGAACAGGTTCTGTCACCCGGGCCACTTCAAGTCACACCTGCAAGGAGCCTGCAATATTGACGACTTTCCCCATGAGGAAATGGAAGCTAAGTGACTTGCCCAGGCTGAACTAAGCTGGTGAGAGGCAGAGAAGAGATGTGAACCCATTCTAATCTCCCCAATCCAAGCTCTCCCCACTCCTTCAAAGTCGTTATTTGGGCAAGGAGAGCAGGGGTGGGGGTTCTCTCCTCCAGCCTAGATCAGCCTGGTACAAAATCAAGGAAGAAAAGAATGCAAAACAGAGTTCACATCACCCGGGAGGGGGAAGAAAGCAGATCCAGATCGTTAACAGAGGTGAAGGGCAGGGCAGGAAGCAATGCTAACCATATGCTATCTCCTTTTTTTTTTTTTTTTTCATTTAAAAGAGAAAACCACCTTGTCAGTTTTGAAAATTACCTGTCCTGAATGGAGGAATGGAGCAGGTACTCCCAAGAGCTAAACACCTGCTTTCTCTACCATCTGCTTCCATCTGCTCTCTGGCCTGGCATATGTCTCCTGTAGCCAGAGATGTTTTAAAAGGACCTTCCTAGCTGGGTCCAAAGAAAACATTCATTTCAGTTACAGAAAGAGGTGCATCTGCTAGCCTGGATTTGTGGGAGAGTCCATAATCCCTGAATTTTACCTCCTATTAGCCCTCTTCTCCAGGAAAGAAATGTCCTGCTCTTTAAAGTTGAGGCCATAAAATTGTGACAGCTCACTAGCAAACAGAGCTGACTCTGGAACATGAAACAGCCCTTCAGATAAAATATACAACTCAGGTGTGGGAGGGGAGGGCTGGGGGTCTTAAAACTCAATCAGTTGTTAGTTACGTTTTGTTTTATGAATCTAGCTGGGCAGTTTCCCTACTGTAGAGCATCACTAATTCCAACATTTTGGACATATTTCCCATTAGCCCTTTATTTGAAATTTTATGCTTCCCCTCATAAAAACCTTCAGCAGATTAATGTGCTTGGATATTTATTTATAAGTACAGCTGGTCTCCTTCGAGTTGTTTTTATTGTTGGGTTGCCTGAATGTGTCCTTTGTCCAACAGCAAGAGGGTGGGACTGCAGCTCACTCTGAAACCAGCATTATCTCAAAGTCATGACAAGATCATGGTGGGGAGCAGGGCTGGGAGGTAATGGAGGACATGGGACATTAGGTGACTTTTTAGGTTTTCCATGCATGAGTCACTTGCAGCTTCTGTTTTCTGGTCACCATCATACACGTTTGGTGTGGGCTCTGTGCACATGGTAGTGAGGGAACTGAGCCAACCTTCTTGGTCTACCAGGGGGACCCGTCCCAAGGACTCTTCCCTTCAAGAGGAAACTGCCTGGACTTTGTTCAGGCAGGAGCATTCTCCTTGGAGTTGAAAAGGAAGGTCAAGTTCCGACCAAGATTGCCAGTATCACCATCATCTTCGATGAACAATCATCTCTTCTTTTACGAGATACATGATAATCAAAGGTCTTGTAAATTTCTAAATTTGTACCACTCATTCCTCCATCCTCCTGCTTCATTACTTTTATACTAAAAATAAACAATACCATTAAATTTTAAAGCCAGGTCTTTAGCGGTGTGTGTGCGACTTTACAAAGAATCACCAGCTGGTATGTCTTCATTGTATATTTGGCTTCTTAGATCTCCTGCATTTTGGGAAGCCTCTTTTGCAACATCACTGATGAATATTTCCCCAGCCTCTGATATCTTTCCCAGGGCTGGAGACAACACTATCTTTTGATTGGTAGAAAATTCTGCCTTTCATTGGCTTCTTTATTAGTCTCCTAGTAGTCTTACTCCTGCCTTCTGGAGCCACATATTCTGTTTACTCTCCTTGAGAAATTTGAGGACCATGACTAGTCCCCCGAATCATCCTTCTCCCAAGCAGTATGTACTGGTGCCTGTCCATGCTCTGAGTGATTAAGGCCAATTGGTATGTCTTACTTATAACAAAGACGATAAATTAAAACAACTAAGCACCCTCCCACAAAAGATTTTCATAGCCAATACAGAGTCTCTATGATAATATTGTGCAGATTGTACAGAGGGGAAGGAGAGAGAGAATTGCATGAAGTCCTAAGGAGAGAAGGCTCCAAATAGATCTTGGGATCATAAGTGTTCTGTATAACACACCTAGGCCAAGTTCTAGGGCTTCCACTGTCTCTAAGAATGCATAGGCAAAAGATTGGTAGAACAAGATCAGGAGGAAAGGAAAGGACAGACATGTCTTCTTAGTCTGACAAGAAGGGCTACAGCCCCTGGAAGAGGCCTGTTAATGTTTTTGCAGTGTAGGATCCCAACCATCTTGCTGTTTCTCATCTAGGGAGGGGAAACTAACAGCTCTGGACTCAGTGTCCTGAGGGAGGCATGCCTGTGGCATTATCATCCTAGATTTGAGCTCCTCTACCTCTGACACCTAGATGTGTGCTCAGGACCTCTCCTTCACCCAAGTCATCATTCTGACTCTGTGTGGTCAATTTTCAAAAAGCAAGGTGTCATTCATGTTAAAAACACTGCAGAAAATCTGAATAGAAGGAATGTACCTCAACATCATTAAGACAATATACAATAAACCCAAAGCCAACATTATATTGAAAGGGGAAAAACTGCAGGAATTCTTTTTAAAATCAGGAAGAAGACAAGGATACCCACTATCACCATTTCTTTTCAATATAGTCCTCAAGACTCTTGCTAGAGCAATAAGGCAAGAGAACGATATCAAAGGAATTAAAATAGGAAAAGAAGAATTTAAATTATCTTTATTTGCAGATGACCTGATCCTATATTTATATATATTCCTCAACAAGACCCCCTAAAGCTCAGGAAATTAAAACAAGAATTAATAAGTCGGATGGCATTAAACTAAAAAGTTTCTGCTCATCAAAAACTCAACCAAAAGACTACTAGAGCTGATTAACAAATTCAGCAAAGTAGAAGATACAAAATCAACCTAAAAAAATCAGTAGCTTTTCTATATGCCAACCATGAATCCACTGAGAAAGAAATCCAGAAAACAATTCTATTCACAATAACCTCAAAACCAATAAAATACCTAGGAATAAACCTAGGTATTTTGAAGTAAAAGACCTAGGTATTTTGAAGTAAAAGACCTCTACAATTAAAATTATAAAACACTAAAATGGCCATTCTACCAAAAGTGATCTACAGAGTCAATGCAATCTCTGTCAAAATACCAATATCATTCTTTACAGACCTAGAAAAATCAGTTATAAATTTCATATGGAGAAACAAAAGACCCAGAATATCCAAAGTAATTCTTAGCAGGAGAACCATGCAGGAGGCATCATCATTCCTGATTTCAAATTATGCTACAGAGCTACAGTAATTTTAAAAAACAGTATAGTATTGGCACAAAAACAGACACATAGACCAATGGAAAAGAATAGAAAATACAGAAACAAATCCACACACATATCCAATCAGTTTTCAACAAAGGTGCAAGACACATATGTTAGAGAAAAGACAGCCTTTTCAACAAATGATGTGGAAAACTGGTTATCCAGTTGTAGAAAAATGGAACAAATCCTTACCTCTCACCCTGCACAGGAATAAACTCAAGATGGATCAAAGACCTGGAAGTTAGACCAGAGACTGTGAAACTACTAGAGGAGGGCACAGGTAGAAACTTCCTCAACAAGATCCCCTAAAGCCCAGGAAATCAAAACAAGAGTTAATAAGTGGGATGGCATTAAACTAAAAAGTTTCTGCTCATCAAAGGAAACCATCAAGGATCTAAAGAGAATGCCAACAGAATAGGAGAAGATCTTTACCAGTTATCCTTCTGATAGAGGACTAATATCTAGAATATACAAAGAACTTAAAAGACTTTACAGTAAAAAAATCAAATAACCCAATCAAGAAATAGGCAATTGAATAGATACTTCACAAAAGAAGAGATACAAATGGCCAATGAATAGATGAAAAAAAAATCATTAACAATCAGTGAGATACAAATCAAAACTACACTGAGATTTTATCTAACCCCAATCAGAATAGCAATCATCAAGATGTCAAAAAACAATAAATGTTGGCAAGGATGTGGGGAAATTGGAACTCTTCTACACTGTTGGTGGGATTGCAAATTAGTTCAGCCGCTATGGAGATCAGTGTGGGGATTTCTCAGAAAACTGGGAATGGATCCACCATGTGATCCAACTATACCACTCCTGGGTATCTTTCCAAAGGGGCCAAAGTCAGAGAACTACAGTAATATATGTATACCCACATTCACAGCAGCACAATTCACAATAGCCAAATTATCAAACCAACCTAGGTGTCCATCAACAGATGAATGGATTAAAAATTATGGGATATACACACAATGGAATTCTACTCAGCACTAAAGAAGAATAAAATTACATCATTTGCAAGAAAATGGAAGGACCTGGAGAACATTACGTTAAGTGAGATTAGCCAATCACGGAAAGTGAAGGGTCATATGTTTTCTCTAATATGCGGATAGAGAATCTAGTAATTGGGATACCAGAGGGACTCCAGATTACTGGAGCCAGGGAGGAGGCCTAAGGGAAGGGGAGGGGGAAAAGTGAGGTTCATTCATAGAATTACTCCCATCAACTATGTGTATATATGTGACAATAACAATGTCAATCTCAGTATTCTGGATTGGGAAAGAGGGAATTGGGGAGGCGGGAGGGGGTTACCAAGTGCTGTGTGCATGTTTGTCACTGTCAACATGATTTACATTATTATGTGAGACTACAATGCACCAATAAAAGCCCATTTTAAAAAGCAGGGTATGGCACAGTTAACAAGGCTGGAGGATTTTAATATATTTGTCTTCGTGTTACCAATAACTTACACAACCACCACCATACTGCCCCATTAATATGTGCGGGCCATTGAGTTTATCATCCCATCCCATCCAGACAGATGTTTTATAGGATG
This sequence comes from Graphiurus murinus, assembly GCA_004027655.1. Taxonomy (NCBI): domain Eukaryota; kingdom Metazoa; phylum Chordata; class Mammalia; order Rodentia; family Gliridae; genus Graphiurus; species Graphiurus murinus. Next base: position 9,306 of record PVLC010025089.1, read on the forward strand.
ATATTAAACTATATACAATAATTACTGGAATGGACCTCAGAGGACAGTGGGAAGGACCACCAGCAGTCATTAATGAGCAGGTCTTTGTGAAAGGTCACGTGTGTGTCGGGCATGCTGAAATTGTGAGCATGATGACTCTGAGCAAGCCCCCACCCCCTGCCATCTGTACCACAATGGGCACTCATCCTGCCTGGACTCCAAATCCTGCCCTTGGGAGGTGGACTACGGGCGGCCTAGGGAAGCTGCTGCATCTTACTGGGACTGATTCCCAACTGCTCAATGAAGGGACCCCATAGTTATCAAAAGACAGGACAACTCTGAGTTCCCTTCCAGCCTCATGTTCTACAAATCATTGGTTCTGCTTCATCCCTTGATTCCCTGGGGAAGGCGACAGGCCCTGTCAGTTTTCAGGTGTAGCTGAATAGACCTTTCAAGTCAGTACAACCAGATGTAAGTAGGACATATGATATTCACACATGTGAAAACAGTCACCGGGCAACAAAAAGGACCAGCAGCACCTCCCTTGCAGGTTCTGGGTTGCAAAAGGTGAAGGGAACGCCATGAATTCTCAAGTTCATGTTTCATTTTAGATTAGAAGAAAAACCGCAGGAAAATAAACCGTGTCAATCAGCCCTGCTGTGTAAACAAGTGCTTGATGATACGTCATGAGACAGTTTGCATTTCTTTATGGACTGGCCAGTGACAAAGTTCCAAAACCAAACCTTCTCCTTTATGGCTATTTGGAAAGGAAACAAGGAAAGCTTTTGTTTTTACCTCTGAGAGCTGCTACAGCTGACCCCCAGCCCCTGGAACAGCCATTCTGAGCAACTAGCCTGTGGCTCCTCTGCTGACTAAAGCTAGTGCTGAAGTCCAGCAATGGCCTGCAAGTGGGCTGGAGTGAGGCTCAGAAAGCCCTGCCTCCTCTGAAGCCTCCAACCTCAGAGGCAGGACCAGGATCTCCTCATTAGGGTCTTGATAGCCTATAAGGCACCTTTGTGCCTTCAATTAAAGAAAGACAGCCTTATCTTTAGAATGCAACTCCAACTTGGCAGGCAGGGAGAGCCTTTTACAAAATTAGAAAAAGGTTCCCTTACCTCTAGATGGTTTATCTGCAAACTTTTTCCTGTCAAGTATCAAATAGAAAATATGTTCGGCTTTGTGGACCATGTGGTCTCTTCCATAACTCCTCAACTGTTCCATTGTAGTGTAAAAGCAAACACAGACAACAAACAAACACATCAACAAATGGACATGGCTGTGTTCCAAAATATTTGTATCCACAAATCCAGGTGGTAGGACTGTTTGGCTCAGAGACCAGAGTTTTCCCACCCCTGCTCTGCATGGGTGCAGCCCAGCAGTGGGGCTGGAAGACGGAACATGGACTAAAATTCATGCCCTGCCCATCCCTTTCACTGGGCACCCTTGTGCATAGCCTGAACATCCCCGCTCCCCCTTTGAATGCCTAAGGTGCGGGGGGCCTATGGATAAACCTTCTGGACCTGGGACAGACACCCCAGTGAGTCTCAGCTTCTTCTTTTACCCCTTCCTTCCCTCTTGCTTCCTATTCCAACAGCCACCAGATCTTGGGATTGTGCCATCAGAATGCCAATTCCTGCAAACCCCAAACCCTTTCCCATTCCACTGAGCAACCCCAAGCCTGTGGACTGCACTCAGCCTAGCTTTGAAAACCAGACTTCTTCTATTACTTAAAGAGATAAAAATAAGGTCTGCCAAGACCGGAAATCCAACCAAGCCCATGCACAGGACTTCTCAGATGAGCAAAGCCTTCTGTCTCCTGGGGCCCCTTCTTTGGCAACATGCCAATTAACCAATGACTAATCGGTTGGAGTTTAAGACTAAGATGGTCAGCAGAACAGTTATTTCTGGACGTTTTCCAGTTTTTCCCTAACCAGTCATCCAATTATAATTAAAATATGGTAGCGGTTTCATGAAAACCATAAACAGCCCACAACCTCACAGTATAAGCAAAGTGTACACCAAGCCCATTTCTTACAGCACCAAGAAACGGCAGCCACAGTAATACCCAGGAGCATGGGTCTGACCTTAAGTGGCATACTCTGTTATAGTACTCACCCTTGCTTTGACCTTTATAAATATCAAAACCTTACCATCCCACACCCTGACATTTAATTCTTTCCTGTCATCTAAGGAGGCCACATTTTGTTATAAGGTCGCTTGTCATTTGCAGCTCTAAGAGAAACATATCATTTTAATGAAGCTCCTAACTCAGGCCGAGTAATGAAATTGTGGTCAAGATTATAACACAGGCTGGCCTGGAGACCATGGACGCCCTTAGATGTAGCCAGCCATCTGCAGGATCACACTCAAAAAATGCAAAACCATGGAGGGAGGCTGGCATCCCTGTGTAAGCTGCAAATTCTGGCCGATGTCACTCTAAATTCAATTATCCAGAAAAAAAGTGTGGCTTCACATTAATATATTTTACAAGTTCCTATAATTTATCATCCTTTGTTTTTCTTTATGCATAGGAGATTTCCCCTCAGATAAAAAGCGCATAGGGGTTGGATGGATGGGATAGAGACCAAGAATCACTTATTTTTTCTTCAGTTGAACAGAAGGGCACACAAATTCTTCTCCCTAAGACAGTTCTGCAAGGGTTTGATGAGGTGAGAGGGCTAGGGAAGTATATGACAGGGACACAGATCGCAGGTGTGGTCCCATTTCACAGGAGGAGAGGGAATTGAAGTGAATGGAACATCTTTTGACATTAATGGTGGCTGGAGCTGATCAGGGAACAGTCTTTCTAAGCAGCAACAGGAGCTGTCTAGACACCACAAAGAATTCAGCTCAGGCAGACACGAGTCTACGTGCAGGAGTGAGGATTGGTGTTAGAGGCGTGGGGCTTTGACTTGGCTAGAGAAGGCAAAGCCCATTCAGACCACCCACCTGAGGACACACACCAGATTCAATCATCATCTCAGAACTCGTCTCTCTGGTAGGGACCAAAGCCCATGGATCTCAGACAAGGCTTCCTGCCATACCATTCCCCTCCTTTCCAACACGGACAGGGAAAAAATATTCCCACTGTACTCTCTCCCACTCCTGAGGTTGATATTGCCCTCTGATTTGGCCAGGAAATGGTTTGGCCAATGTTGCAGCTGAGGCAAATCAGATCCCACCTCTCTGTGGAGGACTTTGTTGTAAGAGTGTGAAGAGCTGGTGTCAGCTCTTTTCTCAGATGGAGAGGTGAGACCCAGGAGAGGGATATCCCAGGGAGCGAGGAGATTCTCCCATCCAAGAAGAGAGAACTGCTTGTAAAAGAGACAGGGGCTTAAAAGGATGAATAAAGGGAATTTCACACAGACTAACTCACAGCCTAGTGAACCTTCCCCCACAGAGACTGAGGCAGGTTGTATTTTCCCAAAATAATTCTCTCCCACCTTACCTGCTCTTCTGCATTGTGAGTTTGACACTCTTCCACCACCTGGAATCTGGGAAGGTCTCCAACCTCTTTGACAAGCAGAATATGGTGGTGATGGCATGGGGCTAGCTCTGCCTCCAGCCCTTGGTGAGCTGGTTCTCGGAATGCTCCCACTGAGAAATCAGCCTGTCGTGAGAAGCCTAAGCTACTTGGAGAAGTCAAATGCAAGTGCACCAGTTGACAGTAGTCCCACTGAACTCCCAAGGATGAGCAGCAAGGAGCCATCTTGGATGTCCAGCCCAGCTGAGCCTGCAGTAACTTCAGCCCCAATCATCATCTGATGACAATCCCATGGGAAATCCCCAGGGGGCACCTTCCAGCTGAGCCTGGCCAACCCATGGAACTTGGGAATATAATATTAAATAATAATAATATCTCAGCATGGTTTTTCACATATCAAAATAGTAGTATTCGAAACATAGGGTATGGTGTGGGTACTGACCAATCATAATGGATGCTTACTGGCTACAGGGCTGAGCAGAATCTTTAGAGAACTTCTGCAGTGCCAGATACTTACCTTTTAATTTCTGGATCATGGGGTGGTCCTGCAGTTACCAGAAGAGAGGCCAAAGTGACTCTCCTTTACCAAAGATACTGGAACAGCAACCATTTTATCATTTTAACAACAGTTATAGACATACTCGTAAGAACCAGCTGGGCATCATCTCTGCCATGATCGCTTTTGATTTTTACAATAGTTCTGAGAGGTAGACACACCCCCATTTAAGAGTTGAGGAAATCTGAGGTCCAGAGACATTAAGGAGTGGTTAGGCAAAAATGAGATGTATTGGTCTATTTCTAGTTCTAATACCACCTGACTCTGGGACCTTATGACAGTGCTATGACTTCATGGAGCCTCAACTCTAAAACAGGAAAAAATGGAAAGATGAACCCCAAGAACACATCTGGCATCACTGCTCTCTGACTTTGAAACTGACCTCAGTGCACCAGGAAGGGAATGATGGCAGAATCAGGTTAGGGTCTCAAGGTACCTGACTCCTTGTTCAGTGCTCACCTCTGCCTCAATGAACAATGAGGCAAATGGACCCTACCCAGCTGTTGGACAGAATAAGAGTTCCTCTGCTTATACTTTTGGACTTGGGGCTTTTGTCCTGACATCTGAGGACTGAATCCTCACCCTGATTCTGTGAGCAGTTCTCAAGCATGAAGATGTATGAGTTACTTATGGGGATGAAGAAAGAGGATGGATGGGGAGAGAGGGGATGAGGTGGAGAGTTAAGGTGGGGAGTTCTGAATTTCAGCCAGACATGCCCAAGCCTGCTCTGAATAAATCTGCAGCCACCACACAGGAAGCCACTAATCAGAGCAGACACTGTCTCATTCAAGGGTCCAGAGCCCCTGCCTTGACCTAATCCAAAGGCAACCTTAGGAGGTGATGAATCTCTCCTGAGATTATGTGGTTTTCGGTAAAGCATTCCAGAATCTGAAACTGGCTTCAAAGGAATGTGTATCTGCTCACTCCCTCCCCAGCTGGGAACCAGCCAGGGCACCTTATTCTTATTAGTCTGGAGATGCCTTGGACACTAAGCTTGAAAAATGCACTGAGGATTCCGACACAGATGGGGAATGGTGTGGCTATGCAGAAAGCCCATTATTGGCAGCCCTCGACTCTTCTGAAAGATCCTTTGGGCAAGAAATTTAATTTCTCTCCATCTGACGTTTTCCAAGTTTGAAATGGAAGTGAGAATTTTCCCATCTTGTAACTTTCCCGTACCTGTGAAGCTGATGGGTGGGGTGGAGTTGGAGGTGAAGCATCAGTTACCTGTTGGAAGAGGCAGCGTGTCCAATATCAGAACAAAATATATGGGAAATCCCCAGGGAGAGGACTAAGAGTGTCCAAAATGAAGTATCAGAAGAAGGGACCTAGAGAGTCTGAAAAGACCAGGCTGGAATAAGCAAATACAATTGGATGGGAATGTGGACAAATTCCTGAGAAGGCGTCAACACCCCTTGCTCCTCCATCCCCGTGTATGTCTGTGGTGAGCAGGGTAAAATGAAGGACATCTGGGTCACTAAAGCCACTGAAAAGGGTCAGGTGGACAGTGTTTACGTGCCCACAGCTGATCTAGGTATCAATAGGCTTCCAGTGAGTGTCCTCTCTTATGATGGTCAACTTGATATGTCAACTTGGCTAGGCCAAGTATCTGTACCCAGATATTTGGTCAAAGACCAGTCTAGATGTAGCTGTGAAGGTATTTTTTAGGTGCAATTAACATTTAAAACAGTGGACTTTGAGTTAGGTTATCCTCTACAATGTGGATGAGTAAACTCATCCAATCAATTCAAAGCCATAAGAGAAAAAAGACTAGTCTCTCCCAAGAAAAAGGGAATTCAGCCTCCAGACTATCTCCAGGATCAAGCTACAACATCAGTTCTTCCCTGGGTCTCCAGCCTGTTGGATGAACCTGCAAATTTTGGACCTCCCATTCTCTACAATCAGATGAGCCAGTTCATTAAAATAAATAAATACCCAGATAGACAGAGAGATAAAGAGATAGGGGGAAAGGCAGGTAGAGATAGAGAAGGAGATAGAGAAAAAGGCAGAGATAAATGGGCTTTTTTATTCATTTTTTTCTCTACTACACATTTTTTGGGGGACAAGAGCCTTCCCTATTATGGGCATCTCTGTCTGAGAACACCCAGGAAATGTGGACATTCCACCACATTTCTATTCTCTTTATTCTTTCTTCCTTTATTCTCACCCAACACATTGGCCCTGATTAATCTCATCTGCCTTACCTTAAACTGTGTCCTACTCTCTGGTGGTTCCTAAATCTCTAACATGAGTCCAGACCTCTCCGTCGAGTTCAGCAATCTGTACCAAACTGCTAGACAACCTATACGCAATCACTCTGGCACCTCACACTCAGTGTGTATAAACACAATTTTCCATACACCCCCCCCAAATCTGATAACTTCTCGTGGTGAATAGTATCATCATCTATCCAATTTCCCAAGCCATAAACTTGAAAGTCAAGGATTACTCCTCTCTCCTACTCCTACTCTATATCCAAAGATCACTCCTGGTGATATGGCCTCTGCATTGTCCCAGGGATGAAGTCACTGCCTAATCAGTACTCATCTCTGTTCTTTTTAGTAGTTTAAACTCAAATAGTTCTAATTGGGTTCCATGGTTATATCCACTGTCTATCAAGATGATGCCCCAAGTAGCCACACCCACCCCGGCCCATCAGTGTTTAGATGCTACAAGCAGAATTTTCCTACTTCTCAGAGGGGTTGAGAATATACTTATGTGGACATAGTTCGAGGGTAGCTACTTCCAAGTCTTTCCCCAAGCCAAGCTCCTCTGGGCATCTTGGGAATGCAACATCCTTACATTTCTCAGTCTGCTCAGAGCCTTTGTTCAGTCTTCCCATACCAACCTGGAAAGCCTAAGCAGAAACTTCTTCCCCCCAGACTTATCAGAAGGTCCTTCTACTTATAAGCATGGGGATAAAGAAATGTCCTCCGGATCACCTGGATGGACATGAAGACACATTCACTATATAGCATGCCCTCTGGGGGAGTTGGTCCAGGCCATCAGCACCCTGGAGAGCGCCTGCTCTGACCTCTGTTGGGGACTTAACTGGACCAGAGTCCTGGATTCTTCTGGGACTGGAGAGCGGGGAAAAGGGGAATGGATTGATGCTGAGCAGCTCCATTAGCCAGATACCCAGCTCAGCAATTTCACAGATCTCAAAAATACTAACAGCCCTGAAGTCAGCCCAGACTTGGGTTTTAGGAGCATCATGGCCTCTGTGGCTTTGGTGGTCCCTGAGAGGTTGGTGTTTATGATCCTGAGTCATGGTCAAGCCAGTCTGATGCTGGGGGCTAGTGCTCCCCTGGATTCTGGGCCCAAACTTCACAGAGCTCATCAGCTTTCATGACTTTAGCCACCTTTGAAATGTGGCCCAGCTTTCCCAGCTCCTGCCATCTGTGCCGTGTGGAGAAGCCTGTGGCTGCTGTTGTCCCTGTGGGTGAGCCAGTCCTCCACCCTACACCACAGGAGGAACGAGGCAGCAAGGACTTCAGGGATGTAGAGGCTTCAGCTGACCTCTTGGCCTTACCCACGTTGTCTCTGATCACATGCTCAGGGAGATTAATATGCTGCACTAACTTCAATAGTTGTTTTTCATCCCTATTGGACCAGAAGTCTCTAAGGCTGAAAGGGAAGGGTGGCATGTGGTGCCAAGTATCCAGTAAAGATCAAGACAGAGGAAATTCATATTCTCTCCTCTCCTCTCCTCTCTCTCTCCCTCCCTCCCCCCACCTCTCTCTCTCTCCCCACGCCCCCAAAGTTAAGTTCTACTGCACTCACCTTCCCTCATTCCTTGTGAGGGATGCAGAGTCCAGCCCTGCACCCCTGCGCCTCTCTCCATCCCTGCTTCAGAGTAATCTCAGTCTTCTATCTGCCTAAAAAGTGTTCCATGCTTCCAAGCATCCCCAGTTGTTACTTGACTTACAAATGAGAGAACTGTGGGTGAGACCCTTAAGTGGAAAACAGGGCTCCTGCCTCCAGGCAACTGTTCTTTATAATTTCTTAAAAACTGCCATCTGATCAGACTCTACTGTGGTGTCCCAACACACTTTAGCCTGGGCTTGCAATACTATCAGTGAAAAACATTCCCCCCAAAGTGGAAAGGCAACTTTTCTAAAGTAATACACATCTGTATGAAGCATGTCAAAGTCCATCTGTTATTCTCTGTATCAGAATATTAAAAAAAAAAAAAAAAACAGTTCTCTGGAAGTTTGTCAACAGCTTCCTCTGAGGTTTTTGTGATTTCCTGGGGACAGTTCCACCCCCTCGCACATAAAGGTCAATCAAGGCTCCAAAAGAAATAGCAATTTTTTAAAAAAGACTCGTTGGGCAACATTTTGACCTGTTTGTTTTGTCCTGCTTGCTTTTAACTCTTGGCGTGCAAACTGCTCAGAAAGAAGATTCTGCACACAATAAAGGGAGAGGCATTCAGCTGTGCCCTCCTGTTCAAATGCCTGAAAGATGTGGCAATACAGGGAAGATGTTCTTAATCAGCTAAGGAAATTGTGGGGGTGGGGGAGGGGCTCATCATCTACAGCTATGGTCAGAAGCAGCTGTGAGGACACACACACATGTTGGTCTCAAAGGAAATGTTTTTCCTTTAAGTTTGGTCACAGCACAGCAATTGGCAATGCAACTTTAGCCATACTGAATCAGCTAAACTCAAGGTCACATGAAATAAGTACCCAGAGCTGAAGACCAATTCTTTCTTTCTTTTCCTCTCTCTCTCTCTCTCTCTCTCTCTCTCTCTCTCTCTCTCTCTCTCTCTCTCTCTCTCTTTCCCCATCCTTTCTCCTTCTCTGCAAGTATCTGTGTCTATAAGACAAATGCAGCATCATTCAGAATGAGCAGACATTGCTTACACAGCAGGAACACCTTATTCTCTAGCAAGGAAAAAATAATCTCTTTATTTTTTGTTTGAGACCAAATTAGAATGTTTCTTTGCATAATAGATGTGTTCTTGGAGGTGTCACTTGCTGCGTATTTGAATCCAACCCTCTCTGAAATTTAAGAAAGCTCAGCTCATGAGGAGAGGATTTCTACTGCAAGTTAAAGAATCACCAATCCCATCACCTTCAGTAGTTAAGAATGGTCAGACAAAAGGCTTGTATCTCAAAGGGCAGAAAACAACCCCCCCACACACACACCCAAATACCCATGGACTCGGGCTCTTCTTCACCTTCTTTTTCCTAGTGTTCAATAGGTCAGGGACCCCAGGCCCTCTGAGTCCCTTAAACTTTGTCTTGCAGTTTCCTCTCCTCTCCTCTTGGGGGTTCTGTCGTATACTTCCAGTCCCCCCAGGCCTTGATGCTTTCAATATCTTGGAGAAATATCTACTCTCAAGAAAAAGGCAACCCCAGCCAATTACCCCAGCATGACCATCAGATCTTTAGCTCCCTCTTTGGGGTACCAGCACCTCTACCCTGAGCTCTAACCATGGCCACACAGGCTCTGTCATGAGAGGGGGCCTCAAAGCTTCTTGGGTGAACAGGTGGAGAAAGAATGCCAGAGACCTGAGCAATCTGATGGGGACCATTAACCTGTTCTCCTTGCAAGTAAGAACAACCCCCAACAGGGCTGCCTTAAGACCAGAGGCGTCATCCTTAAAATTGAGGGCTGAGCACTTGCCGGACAGAATCCACAGTCGGAAACGAGAGGTTGAATACTGTAGCAGCTGCAGCTGAGCACCTAGTGTGCTCAACAGCAAAGTCTTTCTCACCTCCTTGGGTGAAGAATGGACAATTTGGGTGCTTTCTATGACCCTCACTCTCTAGTTATTAGCCAGTGGGGAGCTGCCACCTGTGAGCTGGGAATCCATCCCAGCCTGCGGGAGGCACGATGTGAGATGGCCCAGCCCAGAACAACAGGAATTTGAGAGAGAAAGCTGCACAGCTCTTGATATTCAACCCGAATACTGGGAAAATGACCCATCATCTTTGCCTTAAACTTTTCCATACGCTCAACATTATTAGAATTTCTCCTTAACGACACAGATCATCCTTGGGATCCGGAACAGCTGTACGAAAAAATGTTCTGATCCCCACCCTTTCCCTTGAGTTTCTTATAATGAAGGTGCTTACTTAACACAAATTACCAGCTTTGCTTTTTTACTCTTCTGACAGATGAGCAAACATAAAGTCAGCATTTCTATATAGGCCCCGCTGGCCAAATCCATTTCAACTGTCTCTCACCAGGGCCGAATCCTCTTGGTGAGACAGGAAGAACTGAGAGAGATTTCCGGGTTGTGCTAGTAAACTTAGTAAGTAGTTTCTTTCATGCTCATCACTTGAATGTAAGAAAGGCCCGGAATGTAAACCGAACTATAGAGTTGGAGGTCTAACATTAAAATAAATAAATAAATAAATAAATAAATAAATAAATAAATAAATAAATAAATAAATAATAATGATACCAAAAATGCTCTCTTTAGTAATTCAATTAGGAGAGACAGAAAACACAGTTCAGAGAGGCTCAGAGTGGGACAGAAGAGACCTAAGTTCTCACCCCGCCCCTCCAAGTCTCTGTGTGGCCTTGACATGTCCTTGTCACATTTCAGGCCTCAGTTTACTCATTTGTGATATGCAGGGGTGGACGCAATCAATTATTTCATATCATGTGCTCCAGATGCTGTAGACCCAGAAGTCACTTTCTGGGTCTCAGATATGTTTGGTCTCAATTTTTTCTATTTAAACACATTTCATCAATAATACTGTAATTTAAGAGTACAGTGGATGGGATAGCCACGGGTAATGTTGTGCAAACTGACAACGACTTCCGTGACCGTGTTTACTCGTTTTTGTGGAAGTCTCCATCCAGAGACCCTCTGCCAACTTTCTGACTCATTGAAAGGCACTGAGACTGAAAGATGAACTGTCTGTCCCAGAACGTTAGTCATTTGCACTGTGAATTGGTACCCGGGTCCATTTTCTGTTGCTAGAACAAAACATCTGAGACCAGATAACTTATCAGGAGTAGAAGTTCATTTGGCTCATGCTTCTGGAGGCTAACAAGTCTAAAACTGCAGCACCGGCATCTGCCCTGCCTTGGGCTGCATTAAACATGGCAGAGGGCGTCAAATAGCAAGGCAGAGCCAGCATGCTAGCTCAGTGTCTGTTTCTCTTCTTATGAAGCCACCAGTGCCATCATAGGGGCCCAACCTCATGACTTCATCTAATCCTAATTACCTCCCAAAGGCTCCATTTCCAAATATCATTAACATGTGACTTTGGCTAAGAAGTTTCCAACACACGAAATTTAGGGGGACACATTCAAACCATAGCAATTAGGATTTTCCCCAGTGAGAATAAAATAAAAGACAGAAGCCAATTGGATTCTGAAACTGGAATAAGACAAGGATCACTATAATGCCAATTTATCTAAATTTTTGATGCTGATCAAAATAGCCTCATTGTGCTTTTTTTATGTGTTGTAAACTTGAGATTATAGAACTAGCATATTAAAAAGCTTGGGGTTATGAGTAAATACAATGACTGAGGTGATTCGTTTTATTTGTGATAAGTTTGAAATTACAAAAACATTTGTCAACATGATTTCATTAATGTACCATTAATGATAAATGTGTATATATTCATAAGATTATGCTGAGTCTGCTTTTGTTAAAGTTCCATATAAAATTTCATTTGAAAAGCTGTTTTAGTTTCTTACAAACTTTGAAACCACTAGACTAATTATCTCTAATTTTCTTTCCAGCAAGAGGATATTATATTCAAATCCTTCTCTGGGGATAGGAGAATCATATGACTTCAGGAAGTTCATGACTTAATCAGAATATTCATAAGAAAAACAAACAAACAAGCTTGATTCCCACGTCTCTGAATTGCCCTGGATATCTCTCCTCCTTCTCTCTGGAAAAAGGCTTTTGCTGAGGCAGGATTCAAGGTGGTCCCAGAGGTAGGAGCCCATCCTTCATGCCAGTAATTGTGCTAGAGGAAGAGAGAACAGGAGACATGGTTTCCACCCCACGGATCTCACTGTCTAGTTTCAGAAACTGACCTGGAAGTGGCTGACAGTGAAGTAGGCAGAACACGGTCAGATGGGAGAGAAAGGCTAACCTTGTCTCAACCTTGCCAGGCTCTGTAGAGACCATCACTTTACCTATTCCATTTATGGCACTCATAACGCTAACAGAAGAGGGCATTGCAGTGGTTACACAGGCAGCCAGTGGCAGAAGCAAGGCTCAGGTTGTCACCCCTACCCTGCAAGAAAACAAGCTCCAGGTAGGCAGTGAACATCATCAGAAGCTTCCGGTGCAGGACCCAGGGGGAGGGGCCACTCACACAGGCTATGGTGGTCACAGAAGGCTGCAAAGAAGAGCTGACATCTAAAGCCGATCTGGGTGAATAGAAGTTATCCATAAAACACTCCAACCATGACTATATTTATACCTTGTAGAAAACACCATCATCTTCAGATAGAATGTAAAGCTCATTTTTCTCACATTCCTCCCAGCAATATGATTTTAATAGGTTTCCAGGCCATTGTCCAATGGCTCCAGTCTGCATTCAAAGACCAGCTCAGACCACATGGGCAGGCCACACAGCTGCCCACGCACCCAGAGATGCCCTCACCCATGGCCAAGGTTCCTATGATCCCCTGGGTTCTCTCCTCTGTCACCAAGCTTCTGAGCATCCACCATTAGAAATCCACAGACCAGAGGGTTATTTCAGTCATCTTAACCTTAGCAAATTCAGTCTTGCTGGCCACCTGTTTTGTGTGACCATTATGCTTCAACAGGGTCAGAAGGCAGAGTGAGTCCCTTCTCTTCTCTCAACTCCCCATGGAATAGGAGAAAACTGAACACTTAGCAAGTGCCCAGGAGAGGCTCACACCCCACACGCTCTGTCTTCTGTGCAGAGGTGGAGCTGGGACCCAGCACCTTCCTCCACTGGCCCTAAGGGAACTGTTCAGAGCAACCCTCCAGCTGGCTTTGGTGGCCAGATTGGTATGCATCGAACATCAAATGACCGGACATGAAAGGGCTGGGGAGGATGCTTGCTGGAGAGCCACTTAGTCCGGAAAACCTGAAACCATCCGCTCGACTGAGGGCCGCTAACCACAGCCTCGATGAATGATTAATGATTATGGCCAGAGTTTATTGCAAACAGGCATGTGACAGCAGAGCCACTACCTACCCGCAAGCCCTGGCTGTGTGATTGATGAGCCACTGAGGGGTGCAGGGAGCTCGGGCTGCAGCCACTGGTGAACATTCATCCCTGGGAGGGGAGCTGGAGGGACCCGTGCCTGTGTTCTGGGCAGCTTGCTGTACATGTTGACCTGTGCCGACTATCTACCTGGGTGATGGGAGGAGAGCATGGGGTGGGCGGTGCTGAAACTATGAGAGGCGCACTAGAGGGAGTCCCATGGGTTCATCCTGCAGCTGGTAGTATAACTCCAGTTCTAGTATTGCAAGGAGCATCCGAGGTGTTCTGAGAGACAAACTAAGCGCTCTGTGTGGATAGGGCAGCTTGCAAAAATGGCCTAACCTGGCCCAAGACACCTCCCCAGCTCTCTCCACCAGCCAGAGACAATGTCCCTCAACCCTTGTATTGTTTTTTTGTTTGTTTATTTCTTTCTTTTTTTTTTTTTTTGCAGTACTGAGGATTGAACTCAAGGGCATTCTACCTTCGAGCTATACCCCCAACCCTATTTTTTATTCTTTTTTTTTTTGAAACAGAGTCTAAGTTGTGGAGTGCCTCACTAGTTAGCTGAGGCTGGCCAAGAATCCGGATCCTCCGGTCTCAGCTTCCCAAATGCTGGATTACAAGCATGCACCACCACACCCAGCCTTTGTATTGTTTAGAACAGGATTTTCAAAGGGGAAAAAAGAGTGGCTCAAGTGAAGGTCCACCCACTCTCCTGCTCACGCTTTCCCTCTCCTTTGCAGTTCCAGGCCACAACCAGAGGGGGGAGGGGGGTCAGCGCTAGGCCCCCATGCTGCTGACCTTCCTTTCGGGGCCCTCCAGCACGGCCGAAGCAGGTCTTCTGTGTCCTCTTCCAAAGGCAGGCCCAGAGGAGCCTGGTCCTGGCCTCCGATGCATGGATTCTGTACAGATCAGCTCACTTCATGAAGCAAGGGTCGTGGGGGGGTGGAGAAGCACAGCTCCTGCCTTCAGGGACCTGTGCTCTTGTTAACAAGACAAGCTTCCCTCCTGTGAAACAAAATAGACAGAACAAAGCATTAGCTCCAAATGTGCTGCCAAGAGGGATGGAGAGAAGGGACAGTAGCATTGGGTTGACAGGCTTGGGGGGAGGCCCCAAACCAGAGAAAGACCCTGAGGCCCCCACTGGCTGCAGGCTTCTTTCCAAGGCCACCAAAGTGCCCAAGACCACTACCTCCCATCTAGTCCTCCAGAGACATCTCTGGATAACTTGACAGCGGCAACAGGCAAACTCAGCAGGGACGCGAGACCTGGTGCAGGACTAGGGTTCAGAGTCGACCCTGAGAGCCAGCCAGGAGCCCAGGGACAGCCCTTGTGGGGGCTCGGCCACTCCGCAGACTCTGGCTCCGTTTCATCTTAATACACTCCTGCGTGGACCTGATATCCGATACTCGTCCTAGAGCATGCAAATCTAATAAATTCTTGGCTCCTGCGAGTTTCTTTAAAAAATATAAAAGAGGATCATATATA
>PVLC010025090.1:0-23983 GCA_004027655.1 Graphiurus murinus
CCCTCCTTCACATCACTAAGATTTCTCCTTCTTTGTCTGGAGTTTCTCCTGTGTCCCAATTTCTCTCTAGCTTCTGCATATGAGGGAGAACATCCAATCTTTCACTTTTTGTGACTGACTAATCTCACTTAGCATAATATTCTCCAGTTCCATTCATTTCCCTGCAAATGACATAATTTTGTTGTTCTTTATGACTGAGTAGAATTCCATTGTGTATATATCCCATAATTTTGTAATCCATTCATCTGTTGATGGACATCTCAGGTGATCCCATAATTTGGCAGTTAAGTTCTTTTTAAATTGAGGTATAAATTATATACTGTGAAATGTTCAGATCTTAACTAAACAATTGCATATTCTCTATTCTGTTTTTGATGAAGATATGTCAATATGTAAAGCATTTCTATCTCTTGAGAATGTTCCCTTGTGCCTTTTCTTATTCAGCACACTCCCCACTCAAGGAAAGAGTTAATTTTATTTCTGTCCCCATAAGATTATTTTCCCTGTTCTAGAACTTCTCATAAATAGAATTATGTAGTAAGTCCTTTTTGCAACCAGCTTCTCTCAGAAAGAATAATTTTGAATTTCATCCCTATTGTTGGGTATTTCCGCAGTTTATTTCTTGTCATTGCTGATTTATATTGTTTTATGAATATATCATAGATTGCCCATTCTCCTGTTGATGGACATCTGAAATATTTCCATTTTTTACTGTGATGAATAAAAGCTGCTGCCAAATGTTCTTTAAGGATTTTTGCAAATACATGTCATTGTTTCTCTTTTAAATACCTGAAAGGGGAATTGCTAGCTCATAGCATTGGTGTATGTCTAATTTTTAAAAACTCCCAGACCTTTTCACACTGGGATTATGCCATTTTATACTTGCACCGGCAGTGTGGAAAGTTCTGGGTGCTCTACATCCTTCCCAACCTTAGGTGTTGTCATTCTTTTTCATTTTAGTAAGGGCATCTCATTGTGGCTTAAATTGCATTTCCTTGATGATCAATGACATTGAATACTATTCTATTTGTCTGTCAGTTAGATATTTCTAAATCCCTTTTGTGAGTATCTGTTTAAGTCTTCTGCCCTGTTCTAATTCTAAACATGTCAAGGCCATTTTACTTTGCAGGTCTTTTTTACATATGTACTTTCATATTCTTTGTTAGATTTGTTGCAAATATTCCTCTCATTTGCTGATAACTTTTTTTGTTTTTGTTTTTGTTTTTGTTTTGTGGTACTGGGATGGAATTGGAACCTGGGGGCATTCTACCTCTGAGCTACAGCCACAGCCCTATTTTTTATCATTTTGAAACAGGGTCTCACTAAGTTGCAAGGGCTTCACCAAGCAGCTGAGGATGGCCACGAACCTGGATCCTCCAGTCTTAGCCTCCCAAATACTGGGATTATAAGCATGCACCACCACGCCCGGCTCTGCTGATCACTTTTCTTGATGCTTTCTCATGAAGTTTTAAATTCAGTGAGGTCCATCTTGCCAGTTTTTTATGGTTTATATTTCCTATATCCTCTTAAGAAACATTTGCCTATCCTAAGGTTGGGAAGATATTGCCTTTTATTTTGTTTTAGTGAGTTTGTTGCTTTAGCCTTTATGTTCAGACTTATGTCCCATCTTGAACTGATTTTTGATATGCTGTAATGTAAGAGCTAAGGTTCTTGTTTCCCTTTCAGATATCCAGTTTTTCCCTCACCATTTGAAGAGATTTTCCTTTATTTACCGAATTGTTTGGGTACCATTGTTGTAAATCTTTTCACAAATGGGTATGGGTCTACTACTGGACTCTGTGTTCCATTCCATTGCTGTGTTTGTCTAACCTTTGGCTCCATTACTGAAGCTCTATTCTGGAAGTCAGTAGTATCAGTCTTCCAACTTTATTTTTCAAAATTATTTTGGCTGTTCTTGGTCCTTTAACTCCCCAAATATAGTTTAAAATCACATTTTTAGTTATAGACAGTAAGTCTGCTGGGAGTTTTATTGGGATGGCATTTAATCTATAGAACAATTTGGATGAATTGATATCATAGCAATATTGAATTATTCTTAAATGATGTTGTTTTCTTATTAATTATCTAATTTTACACTATTAGTGTGCAGAAATACAATTGATTTATTATATTTGACTTGTATCCTACAGCAATAACAAAAACTGTAATTCAATAAAACTTCTCTAACATATACTTAAAAGTACATATTGCAGCCATGCATACATATGTGAATATACCAACGTCAATCTCAGTACTTTGTATTGGGGAAGGGAAAAATGGGGAGGCGGGTGGGGGGGCGCCAAGTGCTGAGTGCATGTATGTCACTGACAACATGATTTACATTATGATGTGAGACTATAATGCACCAATAAAAGCACATTATAAAAAATACATATTGAAATATTTTCTAGTAAGATTGTTGGATTTTAAAGGAAAACAAATAAATGCTTTGACCAGATTAGCAAAGAGCACATAAGTAACTTTCAAGGGAAATAAATGTAGATTATCGTCCAACTTTTCAGCAGCACCACTGTCATAAGAAAATGGAGTCACGCATTTAAAATTACCAAGGAAAAAAGGTGAGCCAATGATTTTATATCAAGCCAAACCTGCCTTCACATGTAAGAAGCATATTTTTATTAACTCCAGAAGTACCACCCCATGTGTTCTTCCTAAGGAGCCTGGTAGATGACTCCATATTTATTAACATGAGGTCTGCTGGTATTCATTACATATGTGTTTACTTTATCTAATAAATGTACAGTTACTTGTTGAGCTAGGAATAAGCAAGAGTTGAACAAAATAGAAGAACTATGGTAGACCGCAGCTCTGTGCGTTAACAATGTAGGTCAAGCACAACTACAGGAATGGAGAGATAATGACAGTAGCATGTGAAAAATTTCACTCCTTTTAATAACCATACTGTTGGTGGTAGTATTGGTATGTTTATTCTGGAATATGAGGCAAATCAAACCCTAATAATGGGATGTTTCATTCTAGCACGATCTGTTTCTTGAGAAGCAGAATTCTTAATGTGAAAGAAAGGAGACCCAAACGTGGTTCTGATGAGGAAGGAGCCCATGGAGGCTACTGTGGTTTAGATATATCTAAGCGCGTCCCTCCAAAAGTCATGTGTTGGAAGCTTAGTCCCCAGTGTGGCAGTGATGGGAAGTATGACCTTCAGGAAAAGAAGCCCAGTGGGAGGTCTTTGGCACTCACTCAGAAGAGACTGTGTGTCCCCAGCCCCTCTCGCTTCCTGTTTGGAGACGTGACCTCTCCTTCCCACACACGCTCCCACTGTTGCCTTTCACTGTGAAGTGATGCACCCACTGGGAGGCCTGCACAAGAGCCTGTGTCATGCTGTTTGGACTTTTAGCACCCAAAACTGTGAGCTAAATAAACCTTTCATCTCTATAAAGTTAGCCTGCCTCATGTATTTCGTCATAGTAACAGATAATGACTAATGAAGAGACCTTGTGGGGTATGTGTCAAAAGTCTATCTCTTGACCTCAGTGATACAAGCATTTTGCTTTATGACACGTCCTTAGTCCATGGCTTTGTTTTGCCAAATTTATGTATCATTGTTTCATTTTATAATAAAAATCTAACAAATAAAAAAGGTATAAGGCAATTCATCTTCCCAATATTTCTGAAGATTAGGCACACCTGTGTTATATAAACCTATTGGCCAGATTAAGAGAAATTGGATACATGAGTTAAAGAGGAGACAAATTATTAAGGTCAATGTGGAACTGGATGTAAATTTAGTCCTTATGCTAGGGAAAACTAGAGTTGGATATTTGACTAATGGAGAATGAGTGTTCTTGGTAAAAGCAATTGATCCGAAGGGACCAACACAAGTTCAATGGACAAGGATTTGAAATAATTGTCATAACTGAATTGACAATGAAGTCATGAAAAATCAGGTTTGGAAGACACAGAATGCCTGTAGGTACAGGGTATTTAATTTTGTTATGTAAGTTTTGGGTCATTATGACTTTTAGACATTAGAAACCTTTTCATATTTAAAGAAAATATTTAAAGTTATCTTAAAATATATCATATAAAAATTCAAAGCCAGGTGTAGTGGTCCACGCTTGTAATCCCAGTACTTGGGAGGCTGAAACAGTAGGATTGCAGGTTCGTGGCCAACCTCAGCTACTTATTGAGGCCCTCCGCATCTTAGTGAAACCCTGTTTCAAAATAAAGAATAAAAATAGGGCTGAGGGTGTAATTTGGAGGTAGAATACCCCTAGGCTCAATCCCTAGTACAGAAAAAAAAAAAAATGAAGTAATATGTAAGGTTGTAAGGTAGAAAGGCTACTTCTAATCCCACTGTCTAAAGGCAACTACTGCTCAGAATGTACTTACAATTATCAAATATTACGTGCACCTATATGTATACACTTATATGTATATCTTATTTCTTTTTAGAATAGGAATACTATAACCCTAATGTCTTATAGCTGCAACATACTTCTTTCACAGACCACTATTTATACACATTTATGCCATTTCCAGTTTTCACTAATAGAAAAGCACTCAGTGTCTTTTATTCATGATCATATCTAGGATCCCTTTGTTAGATAAAGAAATTAATTTCATTTACATTTATTGTCAGAAATTTGGCCAGCTTACTTGTTACCTTCTTTTTTACTGCTTCCTCTGACTTCTGTTTTCTGCTCTGTGGTCAAAGTTTGTTTTGACTTTTTCTGCCCTCCTGATAATTTGTTCTTGTAGTAGTTACTTTGTAATTATATTAACTACACTCAGACTCTGCTTCTTGTTTTGTAGACTTTAAATAGTAACAACTGATGCCTGCTTTATAAAGGGAGGAAATAAATCGTTTGAGTAATACTGCTATCTGCTAACTCACCTCCTTTTTGGCTTCTGATTTTCATTAGTGATATTATTTCTATGTTGCCAGAGTGTACAATATTTACATTTGTTTCTATAATTATCATACCTACAGATGTTTAGTCTTAGCTTTATATGCAAGTGAATGTGTTACTCTTCTCCACTGGCCGTCCTACAGCTTCATCAAGTCTTAGTCTGTTTTTGCTGCTATAACAAGATGCTTAAAACTGGGTTATTTATAAAGAACAGAAATTTACTTTCTCACAGTTTTGGAGGCTGGGAAGTTCAAGTAACTTCCCAAAAGTCCCTCCCTCTTAATGGAGATTTTTCAACACATAAATTTTGGGGACCATTGAGACCCAAGGAACCAGGCTGAATTCTTCATTTTGGCTCAATTCCTGGTTGCCTACTTTCCACTATTAAGTAGTTATTCAAGATGAGTCAACAAGTATTATATTCCCTTTGTATTTTGAAGTGTTTGAGAGTGGTTCCTTTTTGCTTTTATTCATGTTTGAGGCCAGCACAAGTTTGTCTAAATTTTAGATGACTTTTTTTTCCTTCTTAAAACAAAACAAAACAAAACAAAACTTATACTTACTACATGCAATAAATTCTAATACTTTTCTCATTGTACTTAATTTTTAAATACTTGTATGTCCAATTATATTAATTTCATTTCCCACCATGTTTGAATTTTTTTAAATGCACTAAAATATAAAATTAGATGATATGGGCATAAGGATCTAAGGTCACCAATAGCTTCTGTGCTATATGTTCTCTTAAAATAATTGTCTTCCCAAGTTCTCTGTGTTCACTCCCCCTGGGAGTTTGTTCCCTATGGCCTTCAATTTGCAGGAGCCAGTAAGCCTCACAAGAGATCAGAGATCTAAGATCATTGATCAGATATAACAAGAGATCTGCTTTATAGTCAAGTCACTGGTTTTACTTTGATGAGTCTGGGTCAATTCGATCCCTCCTCTTCTGCCTTTTAGATACAACACTGGTTGATACTTCTCTCCATTTCACCCTCATGAATTTCCCTTAGCATAGGAGGCTTACTCAGAAGACATAGATCTCTTCCAGCCCTGCCTCCTCTCTTTTCTTCATTTTGATGTTGAATGCTCACAAAGATTTGCCCATAATTTCAGGACCCTCTTTTTTCTTTTTACTTTTCTCTACTTTTCCCCTCTCTCTCTCTCTCTCTCTCTCTCTCTCTCTCTCTCTCTCTCTCTCTCTCTCTCTTTCTCTCTCTGTGTTTATTACTAGGGACTGAACCCAGGGGAGGGGCGTGCTATACCTCCAGCCCTTTTTTATTTTTTGTTTTGAAACAAGGTCTCTCTAGGTTGCTAAGAGTCTCATTAAGTTGCCGAGGCTGGTCTCAAACTTGGGATCCTCCTGTTTCAGCTTTCCAAGTACTGGAATTGCAGGTATGTGCCAGCACGCCTGGCTCAGACCCTCTTTTTCTAAGTAAAGGTTTTCTGCCTGTGCTCCTCTAAACTCTACCCTTTACTTTCAGGAAAACATATATCCTGTTTACATACCCTAGGGATGTAAACATATATAAGCTCTTGGCATACTCCTCTTTGGAGGCAAAGTTCAAATTTCATTGCAAGGTTTAAGATTATGAGCTATTTCTAATTCCATTGTAGACGGAATTTTCTTACCAATTTCTCAGTCCTTTGTTATTTAGAGTTTCAAGGAGGGAAGTTGAGTAACCAACCAAACTTTTACTCGATTATTTATTACAATCTCCTATTAGAGATCTTTGACCTAAATGAGATATGATAGAAATGCTCTTTCAGGAAGATTATTCTAGCAGCCTTTAAAGATATAGATTAAATTGGGATAAGGTGACATACCAGGAACTCTTAGAATATTCTAACAGTCTAGTAGAACTTTTTTGCAATGATGGAATTAATCTGGATCAGCACCATCCAATACAGTGGTCACTAGCTGCATGTAGCCATTGGGTCCTCAAAATGAAACTGAGAAAATGAATTTTTATTTTAATAAATTTAAATTTATGTGCATAGCTAATGTACACCATATTGGACAGTACAAGTCTAGGCAATATAAAAGCCTGAACACTAGACTGTGGCCAAAGAAATGGAAATTGAAGAGGGCATCCAAGAGGTATTATGGAAAAAAGAAACAACTGTTTTCACAGAAAAAGAGAGGGAAAGGAAACTTAAATAATTCAAAGGCAGTGTGCTGCACATAATGGGGAAACTAGTGGTACCACAAAATAACAAGGATATATTATCAAGAGCTACTTTGAAAAGTAGATATTTTAACAAGTTAAGTTCCCAGGGGCGAAGAAACCTCCAAGTGGAAATAACTACAAACAATTAGAATTCTCACATCGAAGTGGGGCAGGGGAGGCCAGAGCTACAAAAATAAAATCCATTTCTTTGACTCTTCTCTCTTGAGAGGGTCTCTTCTGCCTCCATACACCCCTTTTCAGAGATTGCCTTGTCCTCCCCCACATGGGGAGACCCTGATATATGGCATAATAATGATGGTTCAGAGAAATTACTATTTCACCTACTGAGTGATTAATATGAAATTAGTTACTTCAACACTCAGTGGTGCTGAGAGGATCAGGGAGGAATTTGGTTTTGTTTTAGAAGAGAAAAACACAAGATAGACGGAGGACTTTTCATCTGAGAATCTCTATGTACTCAGCAAGCTTGATTAATGAGAAAATGTCTAAGAAAAAGAAGGAATGAACTAAGGAACACAGAGATTCCAGTGTTCTATTTCTGTGGTTTCAGAAAATCCTCTTCCATTAGTGCACAAGTGTAGCCCCATGCAGCAGCCATGAGATATTCATCTGTCTGCTGAATAATTTCTCTGGGAGGCATCTCACTGATGAGGGCATCCCACAGAACCCCGCCTCCTAACTGTATTGATGTCCTTCGCTCTATTTGCAATGGAAATCCATCCCTATCATCAGAGTGCAGCAAGCATTCTCTGATAATCGAGTCTGCAATGTCCCTGGAAAGATTGTTTTGTTGCAGAACGGAGCAGGTTATCTTCTATATCAAAAATTATTCAAAACAAACATCCATGAATCTAGGTCTAACATGCATTGAAAGGGGACAGGCAAAGCCCCTTAACGGGTGCCCTACTGTGTAATCATCCTTTGATCTTCATTCAGAATCCCTTAGAGATTCAAGTTGCTTTATGCAGAAATAGAAATCTTTCTAATTACTTATGTGTAGGGTATGTGGTGCGGCCTAGTCAAAAGAGATATGCAATGATATATCTTGGCATTTATTTCCCTCTGTTATGACTTGTAGATGCTGTTTATTTTTTATCATGTGCCTTCTTACTCTTTTGTTTTATTTTGTTTTGTTTTTCTCTCCTGCCTATTTCTTTTCTCCTCCTTTTTACTCAAATACACAAAGAATAAAAACAAAAAGGCTGTCCTGTCAAAAGAGAAAATACCTTGAAAGATCATGATGGCTTCTAAAGATTTTGACAAAGGGTTTGATGTTCCATCAAATAAAACTAGCTGCCATGTACAAAAACAACTGTTTTTGTTTGAAGGGGAGAAGCTACTAAGGGGGTTCGGTTTTTGTCTTGTAACCCATCCAGGCCTTCTCTGTATGTCTCCAGGCATACATAGATCTTTCACTTCCAGCCCTGGCCCTCTCACATCCTTTGAGTTTAGGGCTTCAAGTTTGTGCCCATCCTTTCTTGAACCTCTTCCTTTTGCCACCTGAGCCGCATCATCTTACTCTTTCATCCTGTACACACTGCACCTTGCTTCCCCAGTGACAGAAGGTTAAACTTTCCTAATTAGTGCTAAAGACCTCCTAACACCACCCAGATCACCAGTGTCCAATAAGATGCCACGGTGACCTTTCTGTTTTATCACATATCTGGGAATTTGGGAGCTGATCTAACATTTTCCCAGATTAGAGTCAAATTCTCAAAATTCAGATAGATTTGGAATCCACCTAGGTATATTTTCTGATCCATTCACAGTAGTCTACACACTGATTAGTGGTAGCATTTTGTAATCTCACTTAAGGCTTTCGCACTGTGGAGTTCTGCCAGTAATGGTGTTTAATTCACTTATATGTGCCAATTCATCTCTGTCAGGAGCCTATTAATTTCTTCATTATTTTACTCTGTCCTTAGCCCCTATATAATGAGACACAGTGATCCCCATTTGTGTAACCAAAAAAAAAAAAAAAGCTTAGAGTCTCTTATAAATTACCCTGCTCCCTCCGCTTTTAGTGACCAGACTCTGTATTTCTTTTTCATACTGAAATCAATTTTTGGAAAACTCTTTTCCTTAGAAGAATACATAGGGTCTCCAGGGCATTAAATATTAAAGTCAAAGATAAAGTATAAGGTTCTGATGGGCTCTTCAACATGCATCCCTGTGTAAAAACAAAACAAAACAAAAAAAAACTCTAATATCATACACTGTTTCCACAAACACTTTCTGTTGTAAGGAGGGAGTACTATCAGTCCAATCATCAATGGGCAAGATGTCAAAATACCTATAGCACTGCTACTAAAATAAAGATGCTATAACAATTAAGGCCAGAAATATAGAATTAATCCTTTTATACTATTGGCATTTCTGTATGGTGTAATCTTGAGTTAACAGGAAAGTGGCAGTTAGAGTTAACATAGATTCAGGAGAGTATTTCATTGTATTCCCATATGAAACTCATATGTGTCTGCTACCTCTTCTATATTTTTCCAGGATTGAAGCAAAACATCAGGAGCTAAGGGAAAAGCAGGCGAGAGATCTTATCGATTATGCTGCTGGTGCAATTGGATCGGTACATGATATGGATGATGATGAAATGGACCCCAATTATGCCAGAGTGAACCACTTTCGGGAACCATGTGCATCCGCAAATGTCTTTAGATCTCCATCTCCCCCGCGAGCTGGACCCCTCAGTTACCCTCGGGATGGCCGCCCACTGTCTCCAGAGAGAGACCACTTAGAGGGTCTCTATGCCAAGGTCAACAAGCCATATCATCCACCAGCTACAGTTGACAGGTAATACAACTCAGTGAAAGATGAATGGAGTTTTAATCCAGTAAGTTTCAAATCATCTCTGCTGCCGAAGCAGATAAAAATATATCCTCCAATCTATTAAGACTGAAATGACATGGTGTCCTGGATAAACGCTGTACTTTGACCTCCCCGCAAGGTATCAGCCATCAGAAATAAAACAATAGCCAGTTAGAAGGTGCTGTGGATGAATGGTAGTAGTGAAGTTCATGAGGCAACAGGGAGCAATTTTTTGCAGGAATATTGTGACAGAGAACTAATGATGAAAACTTTGAAGGAATATTTTCCCTTCTCCTAAGAGCCCTGTTGTGTAAGACATTCAAGAAGGTGGCGTGACACTTGGAGGCGAGGAGTCAGAGAAGAGAAATGATGACTTCCAAGTAGGCGCAATTGAAGTGGAATTGTAGATAGCTGTGGAGGTACAGGGGACTCTGAAAAAGTAAGACTGGGATTTCATACTCAAGGAAAATGTGACCCTGTGTAGATATTCATGGATGATCAGAGGCGGAAAAGGAGATAATCTTGGCAATAGGAGTTTGATGAAGTAGAGAAAGATAGGAGGTGACAGGGGCAAGGATCTTTAGGTTTAGCAGCTAAGGAAAGAGATAATAGGACCATCTGTCAATACAATTGAAGTAGGTAGGGAACAAGATGATTCCAACCCCACCTCCTGCCAAAAGCAAAATGCCTTGTGTCTTGAAAGGCTGCTCTAAGAGAGTTTCAGTCAATACGCATTGTTAGGTGACCCTTGGAATTACGCGTGCAAGCCAGGGCTGGACTGGCCTTGCTCTAATCTGACTGCTGCTTGAAGTCTGCAGGGAGGAGGGAGAAGGACATGTGGCAGGAGCAAAGAGCTCTCAGTCCAGATGAAAAAGAGACCTGTTCTCCAGATTTCTGAGAGTTCTGACAACCTCCCAGTCCCTATTAGTAACCAGCTTTTGTGTGATAGCATGATATATAGTGTATGTTTACCGTTTACATTTCCCCAGCTGGATGATATTATGCACTTTCAATTAGGTTGGGGAGAAGAAGGGAAATCATGGCATTTTTATGCAGACTGTAAAGTGTAGCTTCACAAGACTGATTACCTTTCAGAGCCTTTCCAATAACCAAGTGGGAAGGAAGGAGTAATTTTTAATCCTTACTGTCAAGCTTCCAGGTTGATAATATTAAAGAAAGATGGTCAAGTTTTTCTTTGGGACAAAATGAAAATATAAATTCCTCTGACTATGTGATATAGCCATAATATCTAACCTGCTAATTCGAAGGATTGATTAAGAGTTGGCCATTTTCTCCCCAGCCTTCAGATAAGGTTGAATTTTATCATGTAAATAATAATGCCATGCTTGAGTCTATTCTGGCCTACAGCGTAGTCAATCTTCCTTTCCCTAAATCAGATTAGTCTTCACAGCAGTCCTCTCTGCCTGTGTCCACTGCTGGAGTCCCTGTGCAGAGGGACTGCTTCTTGGGCCTTCTCAATCCACTATTTCCCAATACTAATTCCATAGAAATAAATATGAGGCATTCAGTAAGAGGGTCTCGAGTCTAATACACATGAGGAATTCTGAATTAAGTCACAGGATAAATTTCCTATTCCGGTCTTCTTATGCTCAATGTGCTATGATGCATTTGAAGTCTCTATAGGGACCATACAAACCAGCACTCATCATACCCTGAATTTGGTCACCTTAAGATTATCATTTCCCTGACTTTATAGGTTTTGTTATGGTGGTAATGGTGTAGAGATACTGAGGATTGAACCCAGGGGTATTCTACCTCAGGATACATCCCAAACCCTTTATTGTATTTTATGAGAAAGGATCTCACTAAATTGCTGAGAGTCTTGCTAAGTTGCTGAGGCTGGCCTTGAGCCTGTGATCCTCCTGTCTCAGCCTCTCAGTACTCAGATTACAGGTGTATACCACCACACCCAGCTAGTTATTCTCTAAGACATCATTTAAGATATGTTGATCTAAGATAATTTTTACTCACGTTGATTTGACCAGAAAAAAACTGCAGTCACCATCAAATACAATCCAGAAAAAATAAGTTATATACTGCCTAGCACAGACATTTGTATGAGTAATAGAGTCTTACTTTTGGCTCTGACCTCTTTGTATTAATAAATGATCTAAAGCTGCCTTCAGTAGAATTTTAGACTGTTGTCACATTTTTTGGATAGCAGATCAAAGGGTGACACTTCATACTCAGAATTACTTTACTCTGCTCTTATCTTTAATTATGTTTAAAGACCATTCTGCTGTGATCCTTGTTCCTGAAATCCTAAAGCAAGCAATTTTTATCTTGGCACGTAGTAAGCATTCCATAATATTAGGTATTATAATAGTTATTATTAGTAGTATTGGTACTTTTTTGTTTTTGTTTTTGTTTTTGTTGTTTAGTACTGGGAATTGAACCCAGGACATTCTACCTCTGAATTACAACCCCCCCCCCCACCCCGCAGACCTTTTTATTTTTGTATTTTGAAATAGAGTCTTGCTAAGTTCCTGGGGGCCTCACAAAGTTGCTGAGGCTGACCTCAAACCTGTGATCCTCCTATCTCAGCCACCCAAGCACTGGGATTACAGATGCGCCGCCATGCTCAGCTATTAGTAGTTTTTTATCCATGAATTTCTGGGCTTAAGTGAGTCTAAGAAGAGTACCTTTGACTGTGTCCCCAACAGTATCACAAGCAGGTATTTTGAGTTCTAAACCTGCCTTACTTATGATTAAAAGACACTGTCATTTATCCACCTATCTTTTCAGACTTTCATTCATTCAGTAAGCATCTATTTGGCAGTTGCTGTATACTGACTCTTGCAGAAAGCTCTAGGAGAAATACAAAGATGATCACGACATAGCAGCAGCTTAGAAAAGTCATGATCTTGTCAGTAGGAGACCAATAGATGCAGAAATACATATCTACAATATAGTGTAAGTATTCCACCGGAGCTATTCTTACCTCTGCCTGGACTAGGAAGGGCCTCCAAAAAGAGGTATTTGAACAAGCTCTGGAAGGATTTGAAAGCTTTAACCAGATGCAATAGGAAAATCTTTCTCCTTAGAGAATAATCAAGTATGCACAATGGCAGAGTGGCCAGAGAGAATGTGCAAGTTGGGAAGCTCAGACGCACCCAGAACATGGAATATGGGTGGGAAGGAACGTGATAGAAAATGAGGTGGACGGCACGGCATGTTGGAGTTGGTTTGTGGATGAATAGGTTGCATCTTATGTTGGTACTTACTGATTGGTAGCACCTGTCTGGAAGGCTGTACTAAGAAGGTTCTGAAGTTATACCTGAACAAAGGTGGTCTACCTTGGGCTCCAGAGAAATGAGTTGTGGCAGGTGAGCTGTGAATATTAATAAATTTTCCATCCTGTGGACAATGGGAGCCACTGAAGTGTCACAATTGGGGAATGAGCTGATGGCTTGTATTTAGGGAAAATAGCTCTTACAGCTTGATGGCAGACTAAGAGGAAGCTGGTCAGACTGTGAGACAAATTAGGATATGGCTACAGTAGTAAGAGATGACAGGGGCGTAGAGTAAGAAGTGGCAGTGGAGACAAGAGAAAATAAAAGCAGCTCCAAGCCTCAGCTTAAAACTAAGAGAAACTATGCTTATCAGGTACCACCAAAGTGAGACTTTCCAATGTTCCACAGAGCAGGGTGTGGTGGTACATGCCTGTAAGCCCAGTACTTAGAAGGCTGAGACAGGAGGATTGCAGGTTCGAGGCCAACCTCAGCAACTCAGCAATGCCCTCAGCAATGTAGTGAGACCCCTGTTTCAAAACAAAAAATAAGATAGAGCTAAGGGTGTAGCTCAGAGGTAGAATGCCCCTGGGTTCGATCTCCAGTCCCAAAAATTAAAAAGAAAAAGTGTTCCATAGGTCAATAGAAAGAAGACTAGAAAGAAGGCTTTGGATTTGGTCACTAAGAGGTCATTGATTAGCTTAGAATAATTTCAGTAGCTCAGTAGGAGCAGAGGAAGCATCGTAATGAGAAGAGAATTGATTCAGAGGTGAGAACTTAGTTCATGGTAGAGAGAGAGAGAGCAGAGTTGTAAGATGAAACAGTATGCACCTTTGAACTTCCCTCTGTGACCACATTTCAGAGCTCACATGATAATTCAGAGGTCCTCCAGAACAACTTTCTCATGTTATTATCTCAGAAACTGAGAAACAGAGAGGCTGAGTGACTTACCCAAAGTCACCTGGCATAGAGCCAGGTCTTCATTTTAGTTTTCTGTATGTTGTACAGTCTTCTTTTCCCTCCCTCACACTGTCATACATGCCCACACTCTCCTGTACTACTTAAAGCAACTAAGTACAGTGCCTAGACAGGCAGAGTGACATCCATTTGGGCTCCCAACATACTAATGGCAGACTGAACCATGAATTTTGGAATGTGGCTGACCTGGGTCCAGTCCTCTTCCAGATAACTATTGCATGTCCTTCAGTAAAATTCCATTTCCAAGATGGTATGTCTCATCTTTGTGAGAATAATTCAAAAGACACTTGTTGAGTGTCTACTAAGGGCCAGGATCAGTTTAGAACTGAGTTCACCAGGGAACCAGGGGGAAGACAGGTCCATCCTTCTTGCTATGGGGCTTGCAGTCAGTGGTGGATACAAAGGCTTAAATGTGCCTGTGCACACCGTGTGAGAAGGGAGAGGTAGGTCCACACAGGGTAACCACTGGGGCGGGACTATTGGGCTGGAGGCTCAGGGCAGTGTGGGCAAAAGCAAAGGTGAGACAAGCACAGTGTATTGGAAGAATTCAAGGGAGCTCAGTGAAACAGAAAGCTGAAGCCAGGTGTGGTGGCGCACACATGTAGCCCCAGTACTTGGGAGGCTGAGAAAGGAGGATTACAGGTTCACAGCCAGTCTCAGCAACTTGGTGAGGTCCTCCACAACTTAGTGAGGTCCTCTACAACTTAGTGAGGTCCTCCACAACTTGGAATAAAATAGGGCTAGGGGTGTAGCTCAGAGAGAGGATGCTCCAGGTTCAATCCTCAGTACCAAACATGCACATAGACACACACACACACACACACACACACACACACACACACACAACAATTAAACAGAAAGCTGAATGAAAGTGGTAAAATGGGAAGAGATAATATGGGAGGGTCATAGATGAGTGCCTGATTAGCCCAGGTGGAGGGTTTCCTACTGAACCTGAGGCAGCAGGTGGCTGGGGAAGGGCTGACCGAGGGTTTAGAGAGTGATCCTGGGGCCCTGTGGTGCCATTCAGTAACATCCCTTCCTTACCTCCACCCAGCAAAGAGAGGCTCATAACCATGGCCTCACGTGCTGTGATGGTTAAATACAACTTTACATTTTGCTTTTTTTTTTTGGTATATTCATATTAAACATACACGGTTTGTCCTTATACCTCTCTCTTGGGAACGGGGGCAGCTTCTGTCTCTTACTTCTTTGTTTCCAGAGAGTTGTCCCTGAACCTTTAGCCCTTCTAAAAAAAAATACCTTGGTTTCAATAGGACTCCTTTGTAAACCATAGTGGCTACAGAAGCCACCTGCCACCGTGGAAGAGACATCTGGCTGGATTTCACAGCACTGGTTGTGCCGGGGTCGGCACACGGCTGGGGCTGAGCCTGCATTCAAAGCCGGAAGGCTGCTCAGGACAACGATGTGTTGGCCTTCATCAGCAACTGCATGCCAAAGGCACCCACAGAATCTGAACGTTGAAACTTTATGTTGGATGAGGCAGAATGAGTCCCAAATGGGGAGCCAGAAGGTGTGTGTGGCACTCCCCACAAATGTGGTTTTGCATTCCTTTTTGTGACCTTTTTAGTAGAGGTTGCCAATGTGCTTAATCGCACATTTGATCCTGTGAATAAGTGCTTTGGAGTATTGACCCCTCAGAATACATGTATTTGTCCCTCAAGGACAGCACTTATTTACCCTAATAACATATTGTAAAACATACCAAGCCATGAGTGCTGGTACACAGCTGTAGTCCCAGTACTTGCTGAGACAGGAAGATCACAGGCTCAAGGCCAGCCTCAACAACTTCTGAGACCCTCAGCAACTTATTGAGACCCTTAGCAACTTAGCAAGACCCTGTTTCAAAATAAATAATAAAAGGGCTGGAAGCCGGGCGTGGTGGCACACGCTTGTAATCCCAGCATTTGGGAGGCTGAAACTAGAGGATGCGGGTTCGAGGTCAGCCTCAGCTACCTAGTGAGGCCCTCCCCAACTTAGTGAGACCCTGTTTCAAAATAAAGAATAAAAAATAGGGCTGAGGGTGTAGCTCGGAGGTAAAATGCCCCTGAGTTCAATCCCCAGTACCACAAAAAATAAAATAAAATAAAATAAAAGGGCTGGGCATGTAGCTCAGAAGTAGAATGCCCTTTGGTTCAATCCCAAGCACCAAAAATAAATAAATAAATAAATAAACAAACAAACAAATAAGATATATGCCAAAAGTAGAAATTAATAAAAGAATAAGACATTTAAGAATCACAACATAAATAGTTCCTTCCTCTGAATGGGATGCGTACAGCCCACTTTGGAGACGGTTGGTCTTACTCCCAAGCTTCATAGGCGTGGCTTCTTACCTGCTTCTGCTCACCATTATCTCCTCAGCTCCTAGGGCACTGACATTCAATAAGTATTTTTGAATGAATGAATGGTTTAACAGACTCTAGATTTGGATGGGACCATCAGTGGTCCAGCCACTCACTGGAGGCATGTTCTCTACAGCATCCCTCCCAAGATGTCGCTGGACTCACTTCAGTAATCTTCCAGGGATGAAAATTCCTGGGGCATCCCTTTTCATGTTTAGATCACTCTAACTGATACAGAAACACACACCCTCCTTTTTTAAAATCTACCCAAACACTGTCTCTATGATGTAACATTCACCATGCATCCTGGATTGACCTACCTGGACACAACTCAGGCCTCACTAACAGCCCTTCAGGTATGTGAAGTGACGGCTCTGCCCCTTCATTAACTCAGACCTGTGCCAGGCCTGTGCTCAGAGCTGGCCTCAGCAGGAAAGCAGAAGGCGCGAGCACAGGACCTTGAGAA
Organism: Graphiurus murinus; assembly: GCA_004027655.1. Classification (NCBI taxonomy): domain Eukaryota; kingdom Metazoa; phylum Chordata; class Mammalia; order Rodentia; family Gliridae; genus Graphiurus; species Graphiurus murinus. The sequence continues at coordinate 16,960 of PVLC010025090.1, forward strand.
GTTCTTCCTACAGTCCTTTCTTCAGTATGAACTCCCCGACTCTTCTAGTCCCTTCTTATCTTGCAATCCACACCTGCAGCCCTCTTGGTGGCCATTTTCTAAATGCACTCAAGTCTTTTGAGTTTATGATTTTGTGTTAAGCATGAAATGCAGAACCAGATGCCACATTTCTGTTATTGTTAGAAGTCAGTGGGATTTTTTTATCCTTTGGTCATAATATTTTATACTCATAAAGGTGATCTAAACTTTTATATTGGTTATCATTATTAACTTAAGGTGAGCTTATTTTCTAAGTCTGTGTTTTCCACTTGAGTTATCAGGCTGGATTTCCCCATATATCATACAGAATCCCACATTTGCACAATGATTTCTTTTTTAATGTGGGATATTCTTTGCATCCAGGTTAAAATGTACTTGTTAGGTTCAGCCCATTGTTGTACCAAATAAAGATATTTTAAGGTATTGATTTTGGTCCTCTACTCTATTAGCCATCCTTACTGGTTTATCCCATTCTGATATTTAATCATTGTGGACTCATCTATGTCATCGTCAAGATCGTTGATCAGTGTCAAATACAATCCCTGCAACTCATTACTTGAGACCTCCATTAATCAGCTCTCTTTGAGATCCTCAGTTAGCTATTAATCTAGTCTACTATTATCTGGCCTGCATCCTCCAGTTCATCTGTGAGCATCATGGAAGACTTTGTCAAATGTGTCTGACTAATATTGAGGTGCACCATGTTTGTAAGAGTCCCTTAATTTACCATTTGATAACCTGACAAGATGGGGAATTACAGGCTCTCAGTGAATCTTAGAGATAACTTTTTAAACTCTTCTAAATAGACACAATTATTGTGTCTATTTAGACTTAATTATGCAAAACAAGACTTTCCATGATCCATGATACTAGGCCCTTAGTATTCACTTACCAAATACTTATTGACTGATATATAGAAATTGTGCATTGAAAGTGGAAGATGACTCCCATCTCCCCAATAGATTAAGTGGCCCACATTCTCCAGTAGATATTCACCAGAACTGCTAGGAAACTCTTATTGAGCATCTGTTGTATTCCATAGGTCATACAAAAAACGTTTAGAAGCAACACTGACTCTCAGAGGATTCGGTGTAAAAGCTGAAACTCTTTTGAACAAATAATCACAATACAACATGTTCCGTTAGAATAGAGGTATATGCAGGACATATTGCAAAAATTATGAAATGGCAAATGCATTCAATTTTGGAGAGACCTGCAGCTATGTATTGGTCTTTCTAGGACCTTGGTTCAAATGTATTAATTTTTCAAAAGCCTCAATTTCTGCACTATTAAATTAAGACAAGAGTATACCTTATCTCCTATGGGTTGTTTGTGGCTTAAATGAAACTAGTCACTGCCTGGTTCAATAAATGTTAACTACAAGTCTTTAGGGATGTTATTGGACTATACAATATATTATTGGATCATACAATGTATTATCAGGCTATATATTGAGAAAGTTATTTAACTAAATGTAACTATTCAAGAAGGCTATTGATTATATCTAGCTATCGACCCTTTTTAGGGTTTTGGGGACCTTTTAGATTCTATCTGTTCCATGGTCAAGTGATTGATAGTTATTTCCTATCTCCAACCTTAACTCCTGCCAGTGTATCAAGGTCACCAGAAACAAAAAATGAGAAACAGAAAAGTGAGTAAGAGGGTAAAAGAGTAAACAACTAAACAATAGCTCAGATTCTCTCATATATCACTTTATCAGTAAATAATGCAGTGAATAAATATTGAACTACTTCAGAAATGGTTTGTTAGTAACTATAACTCATTGGATTTCCCTGAGCTGGTTATCTGAGCTAAGGTAATCTTGCTGCCACATCATTTAAATGTCCATTTGGTTTGGAGTTGGGTTCAACAATTGTCTGCAGAATGGGCCAACCCAATTTCGGTAAGTCCCAGGAGAGCTGTCAATAAAAGCATCATGTCAAATCAGATCCTGTTTGGCTATAAACAACACAAAGCCCAACTGACATACTTGTGTTATCTATTAAGGGATTCAGGTGACCCCAGCCTCATAAAGCAGTCTCTTTTCCTCTTCTTCCTTGCCCTCTCCAGGGCCTGGGCCTCATCATGTTGTATCATAATTCTATGATGACTTTTGCAGCTTCAGGCTTTTTGTACACTTTGGGAAAGAAGTTGAAAGGGGCAAATGGCCAATGGAATATCCTAGTCAAGTTTACTCCTTTGAAAAGACTTCCTCTGCCAGATGTGGTGGCACGCACCTGTAAATCCAGTACTTGGTAGGCTATAGGATCCCAAGGAGGATCACAGGTTTGGGACAGGAGGATTGCAATTTGAAACTAACCTCAGCAATTTAGCAAGACTCTGTTTCAAAATGAAAAAAAAAAATTAAAAGAGGCTAAAGTGTAGCTCAGAGATAAAATACCTGTGGGTTCAATCCCCGGTACCAACATATACAGCAAAAATTATCTTAAAAGATCATTTCTGTATGCAAGAAGATGTTGAGGAACAATATTTCCTCTTTCTAGGAGAGAGAGGAGTTGCAAGGAGCTCTTCAAGAGTTCCTCAATTAGCCAGGCGTGGTGGCGCACGCTTGTAATCCCAGCATTCGGGAGGCTGAGACCAGAGGATCCGGGTTCACGGCCAGCCTCAGCTACCTAGTGAGGCACTCCGCAACTTAGTGAGACTCGGTTTCAAAATAAAGAATAAAAAATAGAGCTGGGGGTATAGCTCTGAGGTAGAATGCCCCTGAGTTCAATCCCCAGTACCACAAAAAAAAAAAAAAAAAAAAGAGTCCCTCAATTGAACTCACCCCAGATTACCTTTAGATGTCTTCTCTACACCATCACTTCCTTTAATAATGCAAGTTATAAATTAATGGTATAAGCCCTTTGGTCAAATATATTCTATTTAACTCCCTGTAGGAGTCTATCCTTATTATATAGACCCTTTTTACAGCTTAGACAAAAAAAAATTGTTCAACCTGAAAACTTCTAATGTCACTTAACTAAGGCAACTGGGGGACATACATTCCTAGTTTTCATAACCCCCGAAAAAATTTGTTTGGAAAAATTCTAAGATAAGAGTAATGATGGATAGAAAATGTGTTAACAGGAATGCTCTCCAGCCAGGTGTGAACAGCTGGGTACGAACAGATCTTGTGCTATTTGGGCAATGTAGGATAAATGATATCTCTTCATCACAACAGTATATTCATTTCAGAGATTCGATATCTCACTAAGCCATAACTTTGTCACATGCCATTCATGCCTCTATCAGTGTGTGTCTCTGATCTCTCCTATAGTGATTTTTCCAGTTAATTTTATTCCAGTTTAATAGCATTGTGGCTCCTACTTCTGACTCATGACTTCGTGGAAGCTGTGGGTAGGGACTTGAGAGGTGGATACCATAGAATTCTTAAAGATGTGCTTCTTAGTTTCTACAAACCAGAACCAGAGTGATCACATTTCAGTTTGGGAATCACAGTGATAAATGCCATTTCCATAGAGATTTAACTCATCAGATGAACAAAGCAATCCATTTTTTTTCCTTAGAACTTATTACCATCAATTTTTAAGTGACTTTTAAACAATAATGAGAAATCTCTTAATGAAAGAATCTCTATGACCAGATAAGTGCTAATAGTAACGGATATACTATTAACTCTACTTTCCTCCATCCCGTATTTAAAACTTGATGTTCTCATTAATTATTTTCCCATGTACTGAGAGCCCTACTCATGGGATGATGTTAGTTATGTCAGACTAAATTGTGAGCTTCCAGGGGAGACAAATGTAGGCAAATCTTCCCCTTTTGTATGCATTCTAGGCAAGGAGGGTTGATACTCAGTGACCATTTCCAAGACTTCCCCCCCAACCTAGTGAACCCCTAAGAATAAGCAGGCATGTTTGAAGAATGCTTGACAAAGGGTTATCCTGATTTCTTTAAGTTGACATTTGAGTATCAACTTCAACATTTTTCAAATAAATGTCTTGAACCTTAGGATATATTCATTTCCATCTAAACAATTCTGTTTACTAAGAGGAGGTTGGAGAGGATGCACAGAGTATCTTCATTTAGATGTAAAATAGCACAAAGAACACAACAGAATAAGAGTTTCCTGCCCTGTAGGAAACTCCTATCCATTGATAAGTTGGAATACCAATGGTGATATGCTATAAGGGTGGTGCTATGGGATGTTTGGAAGAGGGGCACCAAATGCCTATCTGCATTCTCAAAGAAGTCTCTTTGAAAAAATATACATTATTACCTAAAGAACAAGTCAAAATTAATCTAGTGGGCAAAAGAGCATGCACAAAGGTGCAAAGAGAAAACATAGTGTGTTTAGGGACTTGCATATGTCAGAAGAACTGCAGTGTAGGGTGTGAGGTAGGGCCAGCTGGATGCAAGAGATGAAGGTCAGCACAGGGCATGTTGTTAGAGGCCAGGTAATGAAGGAGAAAGCATTTAGGCCAGCTCAAGAGCAACCAAGAACCTGTGAAAAGAGGGTGGCATGCTCAGATTTAGGCTTTAGAAAGATGGCAGAAATTCTGTGGGGTAGGAATCTCTTTCACAAATGAGAAACTGGAGACTTGAAGAAATTTACCTATGGATGATACAGGTAATAAGTTGTAAAATCCAGAATTCAACCCAGTTCTGATTCCAAAACCTATGCACAAGCTTACAGCTGTGCTAGGGTTTTTTCCAAACTATAGGTTGTAACGCATTAGTATACCTTGGTATCAGTTTAATGTGATTAGTGAACATTTTTAATACAATAGGATAGGAAATAACAGAAAATATCATTGAGTATTTTGTAGTAAGTGTAAGATTTTTTTCATATTTTCATAGGTAAATAAAAGTGTGTGTGTGTATGTGTGTGTGTGTGTGTGTGTGTGTGTACATGTTGTATATGTTAGTACTACAACATGATGCAAAATGTATTTTTCACTGTGTTTAGAAATAAAAATGTTGGGAGCCATTAGAAATGTATAAAGAAATATGCATGTTCCTCCTCCCCTGGTAGACATCCCTCCCTCCCTCATCCATTTATTCCTACATTATCAGATACTTATTATATATTAGGCACCCTACTCAAGGATGTGGGGATAGAAAGACCTTTCAGAAGCCTTGGTTCAACCTACTTATTTATTTGTAGCAATGCTAGATTTGTGTTGATCTACCATAGTACTCTGGCTTCTTATGACCTGTGGTTTACATTAATCTGTTAGGCTAAGCCACATACCTTTTCATTACACAATCTTTGCTGATGCTAAGGACAGATTCCAAAATGCCCTCTTTATAATTTCTGTGTTTAATGCAATATGTAATCAAGAATAGGCCGTTGTTAGGTCAATTGCTTTCTTGCATTTATCTTTTCAAACAATAAATAATCAGTGGGATGAGAAAGGGCAGGAAAAGATAGTTTTAATGTTAGTATTCGTAAATATCCAATATCTTAAAGAGATGTTTTGATATTTATATGCGGTAGAATACCTTTTCCTCTGGAAAACTGACTGAGAATTTATATGAACCCATCCAGAAGTAGAATTCAAGAGCCATTGCTTTGTACAGACTTTCCATCAGTCCTGAGAAAGCACTTTGGATTCCCTCAAGTTTTGTCATTACACAGCCTCTCACTTTCCAGATTGCCAAAACATCTGTGTCAAACCTAGGAGGGATATTCTCTTCCTGGCAGATGTGATGGACTTCTTATGTCAAGGGCAGTGGGAGGCCTGGGCCTGAGCTGTGATCATCTTTAGAGCAAAGTCCAACCAGATATCCTTATCCCACTCCATGTACTGGTTACTTCATGAGAAACCAAGTCTGGAAGATACTGATCAGGCTGCATGTACTTCCCATCAGGAGAAGAAAGCATAGGTATGGCTCACAAGGAAAATTGTTCCCTAAAGTCAGACACAAGGCAAGTATAGCTCACAGTTAAAACTATCCTTGAAATCTCTTAAGCCATAATTTGAGTATAGTGTGCATGCTATTATATATAATCCTTATATTAATTATTATTTACATTATAGTTTTAGATCCAGGAGATAGATCAATAGGAGACAGAAAAGGAAAGTCTTCCTATAAAAGAGAACTTAGCAGTTAGAACATAGATTCTGAAGCCAAACCTTCTTGTTTTGAGGCTTAGCTCTGCTAATCAGTGTGGTAGTGTAGTGGTATGATTTTGAGCAAATCGCTTACCTTCTCTCTCTGGCTTGGTTTCCACATCTACAAAATGGGTATCATCATAGTACCTACATCAGAATGTTATTCTAAAAATTTACCTGAGTTTACATATGTAAACATAAAATAGCATCTGACAGTGAATGAGCACCATCTAAGTTTAAGCTGATATCTGATCATTTATACCCTTCTGCCATAAGACTGCTATTAATTCCCCAGAGTGAAACTGAAGTTGGGTGGAGAAGTCTCTTGTACTCGTCACTCAGTTTTCTCCAGTGATTTCATCTTGAATAATTACAGCATAATATTAAAATTAGGCACATCAAAACCACATGACATTGGTACGGTGTGGTCATGTGTACTTCTGTGCTGTTTTGTCACACTTTCATCTGTTTTACCACTTCTGCAATCAAGATACAGAACATTTTCATCACTACAAAGATACCCTTCATCCACCACTTTATAGTCACATACCCTTCCCACAATCCCTAACTTTTAGCAGTCACTATTATGTTTCTCATTTCTACAAAACTGTAATCTCTAGGATGCCATATGAATGGAATCACATAACTAGGGAAGTATGTGACCTTCTGAGATTGGCTTTTTTCCATAGCATGGATGACCTTGAGATCCACCTGTGTCATTGTGGGTGCCAGTAACCATTCCTTTTCATTGCTGAGAAGTAACTCATGCATAATATGGATGTACCACAATTTGTTTAACTGTTCAACTATGAAGGGACATTTTGGTTGTTCCCAGTGTAAGGCTATTATGAATAGAATTGCTATAAATAAACACCTACAGGCTTTTGTGTAAATATGTT
>PVLC010025091.1:0-23986 GCA_004027655.1 Graphiurus murinus
TTTTTTTTTTTTTGCGGTACTGGGGATTGAACTCAGGGGCATTCTACCTCCGAGCTATACCCCCAGCCCTAGTTTTTATTCTTTATTTTGAAACCGAGTCTCACTAAGTTGCGGAGTACCTCACTAGGTAGCTGAGGCTGGCCGCGAACCCGGATCCTCCGGTCTCAGCCTCCCGAATGCTGGGATTACAAGCGTGCGCCACCACGCCCGGCTCCCTGTTTTGTTTTTTTTTTTAATTTTAGAACAGGGTCTCACTAAGTTGCTGAAGTTGGCCACATACTTGCAATCCTCCTGTCTCAGCCTCCCAAGTACAGGGATGACAAGCGTGTACCACCTCACCTTGCTGGAACTCCTTATCTAACCATCGTCACACCGCCATTCCAGCAGTATGTAAAGACAGAACTCCCAGGCCCATGAGTGGGGAGGCCGTGGTGCTCAGAAGAGGAGGCACTTTCAGAACAAAGCCCACAGGGCCCGCCCAGCAGCCTCCAGGATGGACATCAAGGCCCCCTGATATCATGGAACAGCCAAGTGAAGGAGCCACTACCCTCCACTAAGACAGCTCCTAATCCATCCACCTCTCCTGGTAGCTTTCCTAGGGGAAAGAGCAGGCTGGCCAGGCCAACACAAAAAGACAGCCCACTTAGAAGTGTCACATAAAAGCTGGGCACTGTGAGCCGGTTGTATTAGTGCATGCTAATAATCCCAGTACTTGGGAGGCTGAGACAGGAGGATAGCAGGTTCACGGTCAGCCTCAGCAACCACGTGAGGCCCTCTGAAACTTAGTGAGACTCTGTTTCAAAATAAAAGAATAAAATAGTGTTGAGGGTATAGCTCTGAGGTAGAAGGCCCCCAGGTTCAATCCCTAGTATCACCAAAGGGAAAAAAAAAAAAGCTAGGCACAGTGGCACTTGCCTACAACCCCAGTACTTGGGAGAGTAAGACAGGAGGATCACTGGTTTGAGGGCAGCCTCAGAACTTAGCAAGACTGTGTTTCAAAATAAAAAGGGCTGGGGGTATAGTTTATAAGTAGAATGCTCCTGGTTTCAATTCCCAGTACCAAAAAAAAGAAAGTGTCCCATAAGCTGGGCCTGGTAGCACACACCTCCTGTTGGGAGGCTGCGACAGGAGAATTGCAAACTTGAAGCCAGCCTCAGCAATTTAGCGAGACCCTGTTTCAAAATAAAAAATAAGCTGGGCATGGTGGCCACACACTTGTAATCCTACTACTACGGAGGCTGAGACCAGAGGATCTGGGTTTGTGGCCAGCCTCAGCTACTTAGTGAGGCCCTCCGCAACTTAGTGAGACCCTGTTTCAAAATAAAGAATAAAGCCAGGCATGGTGGCGCAAGCTTGTAATCCCAGTGTTTGGGAAGCTGAGATAGGAGTATGGAAGATTTAAGGACAGCCTCAGCAAGTAGTGAGACTCTTGTCAACCTAGCAAGACCCAGTTTCCAAATCCAATATCACAAAATAATTAATTAATTAATTAATTAACTTAAAATAGGACTGGGGTGTAGCTCAGAGGTAGAATGCCCCTGGGTTCAATCCCCAGTACCAATAAATAAACAAACAAACAAATAAATAAATATAAAGTAAGGCTCAGAGGTAGAATGCCCCTGGGTTCAATCCCCAGTATTGAAAAAAAAAAAAAAAAAAAGTATCGCATAAATTAACATAAAGCAGCCAGGCATGGTGGTGCACGCTTGTAATCCTAGTGCTTGGGAGACCAAGACTGGAGGATCACAGGTTCAAGGACAGGCTCAGCAATTTAGTGAGTCTCTCAGCAATGTAGTAAGTCTCTGTTTCCAAATAAGAAATAAAATCGGTCTGGGGATATAGCTCGGAGGTAGAATGCCTCTGGGTTCAATTCCCAGTACCACAAAAAAAATAAATAAATTAATTAACAAAGGGAACTGTGGAAGTAAACACTAGGTAACCCACACAGCAAGGGCAGGACAGTAGACCCAGCAATCTCACCATCGTAAGCAAGACTGGGTGGCCCTGTGTGGGTGGCTAGGGCTAAGGGGCCGCTGCAGATGACATACTCTGCAAAGAGGCCACAGCAATCCTTCCCTCATCCTTGAGAACACCCACCAACCTAGGATCCACTGAAATACTCTAGCACTAATCACTGCATGCCCCCCTGGAGAGCTGACGCAGGGCACTCCACTCTCCAACAATCTGTACAGTCTGCTTTGTCACAACAGCAAGCATTAGACTGGGACTCAAAAAAGAATGGAGATGTTAAAAATGTCCAACATCTGGGTGCAGTGGTACATGCCTATATTCCCAGTACTTGAGAGGCTGAAACAGGAGGATTGCAGGTTCAAGGCCAGCCTGGGCAACTTAATTCAATCCTCAGCAACAGTGAAACCTTATTTCAAAAATAAGAATAAATGAAAAGGGCTGGGGGTTTATTTAGCTCAGACAGAGGTAGAATGCTCCTGGGTTCAACCCCCAGTACAAAAAAAACCCATGTCCAAGCCAGGCAGGGTGGCATATACCTGTACTTGGGAGGCTGAGACAAGAAGATTGCAGGTTCGAGCCAGGCGTGGTGGCGCACGCTTGTAATCCCAGTACTTGGGAAGCTGAGACCAGAGGATCCGGGTTGATGGTCAGCCTCAGCCACTTAGTGAGGCCCTACACAACTTAGTGAGACCCTGTTTCAAAATAAAGAATAAAAAATAGGCCTGGGGGTATAGCTCAGAGGTAGAATGCCCTTGGGTTCAATCCCAGGTTCTGCAAAAAAAAAAAAAGATTGCAGGTTCGGGGACAGCCTCAGCAAGAAGACTTGCATCAACCTAGTGGGACTCTGTTTCCAAATAAGAAATAAAATTGGACTAGGGGTGTAGCTTGAAGGTAGAATGCCTCTGGGTTCAATTCCCAGTACCACAAAAGAAAAAAAAGTATACATATATATATACACATATACATGTATATATGTATATGTATATATACGTGTGTGTGTGTGTGTGTGTGTGTGTGTGTGTCCAACAATGAGCATGCCCTTCAAAAGGTCTTGCCCAGGTCAGTAACTACACCTTGGGCATCAAGCAGTATTCTAGACACAGCTGCCCTGAAGGAGAACAAGCATCATGGGGGAAGTCAGACAATCAGCAAGAAGACAGATGAAGGAGAGAACTTCCAAGTGGCGGGTAGTATAAATCGGGCACTGAGATAGGCAGTTGATAGGAGGGGCTTGCAACTTTGGACTGAGTGACAAGGGAGGGCTCCTCTGAGGAGATGCCACTCTTCACTGAGGGGTGTGCATAGCTCCCCTCTGCCGTGGAACAGTGACACAGCACAGAAGGCAGATCGTGGGACACACAACACGGGCAAGCCCACGCAACAGTGGCATCGGCTTCTCTGGAAGCTGGTCACACCTCCTCTCCTGCCAACACTCGCTTTAGAAGACAGATGTGGGAACAACCTTAACATGTTCCCTGGCGCCACCAAAGCAAAAATAACCTGCAGCCCGCGCCTAAGATCTATCAAATACAGAAAGCGGCGCAGCGACAGAATACCAATGATGTGACGCAGCCCCCAGTGCTTCTCATCTGCTTCCTCTGGCACCTGTGATCTTGAACACTGTAGAAGAGGGACAGGGAAGGTCAGAGGAGCCCAGGGCCCAACAGCGACAGCACTTGGGCTGTCTCTAACGCACACAGCCATCGCTGGGACTGGAGTTCACATATGCCCTAGTTCAAAGGCATTCTCTAATACTGAGAGATGCTAACAGACCTTGCTGATAATCAAAGAAATGCAAATCCAGAGGCACCTACTTACATCTTCTGCAAAAAAAAAAGAAAAAGAAAACGGGATTTCCAGAGTGTACCACCATCCATAACAGAGAAGGCTACAGTGACAGCAGATACTCCACTGTAGCCGTTAGCACAACCCAGCAACCGGCAGCAACAGCCAGAGAGAGCTGTGACTGTGGCCGCCACCCTGCTCCTAGGGTCTGACCAAACAAAGCAACATGACAGAAACAAACAGGCTGTGTGCACGGAGCTATCCACATCAGAGATATCAGAGGACAAGAAAACAAGTCACTTGGAAATGACAAGCGATGGATTAGCCACCGTTATAGTTGGACAGAGAATGTCCCCTGGAAAAACTAATGTATTGGCAAGAAAAATGTTCAAAGGTGAAATAACTGACTCATGAGGGACCTAATTTCCTGGGTGGATGAACACACTGATAGATTGATAATTTCAAGGGATCTACTGGGTGTAATATAGGCAGGCAGGGTGTGGCTGGAGGAGGTACAGGTCAGGGAGTGTGGCCTTGGGGACGACATACATCCCTCCTTCCCTCCCCGGCTCTCTGCCCCAGCCTCCATGACGTGAGAGCAACACCATGGCCATGGATGCCGCAATGTCAGCCCTATGCTCTGAAATCCTGAGCGCCTATACGTCTTAATTCCTCTAGGTTTTGTGCATCGGGTATTTAGATCACAGCAGTAAGAACCTGACTAAAACAGCCAACCACTAAAATTCATAATTATGAATACCAACTTACTGAGAACCACAGAAAGGAAAATTCATATTTTTGCCATGATTACAGCCATGCAAAAAGTATAGATGCACACGTGAGAAGTACAATTTAGAAAAGAAGATGAAGCCGGGCATGGTGGCGCACGCTTGTAATCCCAGCATTCGGGAGTCTGAGACCAGAGGATCCGGGTTCGAGGCCAGCCTCAGCTACCTAGTGAGGCACTCCGCAACTTAGTGAGACTCGGTTTCAAATTAAAAGAATAAAAAATAGGGCTGGGGGTATAGCTTGGAGGTAGAATGCCTCTGAGTTCAATCCCCAGTACCTCAAAAAAAAAAAAAGAAAAGAAAAGAAGATGAGACAGGCACAGTGTCGCACACCTGTATTCCCAGTTCTTGGGAGGCTGATACAGGAGGATCATAGGCTTGAGGCCAGCCTCAGCAACATAGACCATCAACAGCTTAGCGAGACCTGGTTCAACATAAAAAAATGAAAAGGGGTGTACCTCAGTGGTTCAATCACCAGTACCCCCCAAAATAAAAAATGAAGATGCGGAAGATGCATCGGTGCTACCCTGGTAGAGTTGGGAGACCACTCATTCTTTTTCCCTGGAAAATGGCTAAAGGCAAAGGGACGTCCCACCAGAGCCTGGCTTGGGCCTGTGCTCACCTCACTGGCTGCGGCCAGGCCGTCCTCCTGCTCCCGCAGCTGCTGGCTGGCGGTGTCCAGACTCTGCTTGCACAGTCTGTGGCGTTCCAGCTGCTCCTGCATCTTCTCCTCTGCCTCAGCCTCCCGCTCCTGAAGTTGCCGGATGCGTGCCAGGAGCTCCTGGTTGCGGTCGACCTCGCGCTGTGCAGAGGGAAGACCTTGGCCTGAGTGAGATGCAACTCCAAGAGAACTTCAGGGGTGGGACACACCACCTCTTGCTCAGATGGGCCACACAGGCCCACAGAACAGCCAGGTGGAACCAGGCATGGTGGTGCATGTCTGCAATCCCAGTACTTGGGAGGCTGAGATAGGAAGATCACAGATTTGAGAACAGAATGGTCAATATAGTGAGATCCTGTCACAAAATAAAAATAAAACAGGATGGGGATGTAGCTCAGTGGGAAAGTGCCCCTGGGTTCAATTCTCAGTGACACCAAAAAAAAAAAAAAAAATTAGGGGCAAATTGGTGTTAACTCAGAGGGCTGCTGGTATAAAGTCTCACAAAAAAAACTGCTATTCACAGTTGGGCATGGTGGTGTATGCCTGTAATCCCAGTATTTGGGAGGCCAAGACAGGAGATTCACAGGTTCAAGGCCAGCCTCAGTAACTAAGCGAGATCCTCAGCAACTTAGCAAGACCCTGTTTCAAAATAAAAAATAAAAGGAGCTGGGAATGTAGCTAGAAGGTAGAATGCCCCTAAGTTCAATCCCTAGTATCAAAAACGTAAAGAAATAAAAAAGCCAGCTGGGCATGGTGGCACACGCTTGTAATCCCAGCATTTAGGAGGCTGAGACTGGAGGATCCGGGTTCGAAGCCAGCCTCAGCTGCTTAGTGAGGCCCTCCGCAACTTAGTGAGACCCTGTTTCAAAATAAAGAATAAAAAATAGGGCTGGGGCTGTAGCTTGGAGATAGAATGCCCCCAGGTTCCATCCCCAGTACCACAAAAAAAAAAAAAAAGCCAGAAGGGAACATCAGCTAGGTCACCAGCAAAACCAAGAAAAATAGGACCCCAAGCCAGGCATAGTGGTACGTGCCTATAAACCTGGTACTTGGGAGGCTAAGACAGGAGGATCACAGGTTCAAAGCCAGCCTGAGAGACTTAGTGAGGCTCTCAGCAACTTAGTAAGACCCTATTTCAAAATAAAAAATAAAACAGGGCTCAGTTATAGCTCAGAGGTAAAATGCCCCTGGGTTAAATCCCCAGTACCAAAAAAGAAAAGAAATGGGACCTCATACCAAATCCAGTGCTCCTGTACACAGCATTCCGGCTCCCACTGAGAGAAACTAGGACCCCGAAAGGATGTTCGGCACGGATCACACCACACACTCATTACACTGTCTTTCTCAGTGATAGTCTTTGCGAGGAGGAGATGGACCATGGAAAATCTAAAATTCAGAATCGACCTTGGAAGGAAACTGAGCTTTTGCAGCACCAGCACATTGTGTCTAACCACAATCAGGCCATCAGGATTGTGTTCCTTTTTCTTATTTTGTGGTACTGGGGATTGAATCCAGAGGCATTCAACCTCCAAGCTACACCCTCAGCCCTTTTTTATTTTTTATTTTGAAACAGGGTTCCACTAAGTTGCTGAGGCTGGCCTGGACCGGCAATCCTCCTTTCTAAGCCTCTCACATACTGGGATACAGGCATGCACCACATCGGCTCAGACCATCCTTAAATAAGCCAGCACTCCCCCAGGGGAGCAGGGACAAGTAGCATGGACATCAGCTTGCAGACAGAAACTGTTTACACTGGGCCCAGATCTGCCAGGAGAGTGCATTACCTCATGCAGCCCTTCAGAGACACCGCATGTCATTAACCTCAGGGAAGCCATGTGGCTCATGCCTGTGAAGAAGGGACAGAACTAGGACACAGGCTCTGACCTCCTGACTGCAGTGATCACACTGGGAAATCAGCTATCTGCAAGAGGGAAAAGTGTGGAATGCACACCTCTAATCCCAGTACTTGGGAAGCTAAGATAGGAGGGTCACAGGTTCAAGGCCAACCTCAGCAGTAACTTTGCAAGACCCTCAGTAAATTAATGGGACTCTGTTCAAAAAAGAAAATAGGGCAGAGGGTGTAGCTCAAAGGTAGAACACCCTTGGGTTCAATCCCCAATGTTGCAATAAAGAAAAAAATGGAGCCAGGCGTGGTGGCACATGCTTGTAATCCCAGTACTTGGGAGGCTGAGACAGGAGGATCCAGGTTTGCGGCCAGCCTCAGCTACTTAGTGAGGCTCTCTGCAACTTAGTGAGACCCTGTTTTAAAATAAAGAATAAAAAATAGGACTGGGGGTATAGCTCGGAGGTAGGTTGCCCCTGGGTTCAATCCCCAGTACTGCAAAAAAATAAATTAATTAATTAAAAAATAAAAGAAAGAAATAGTGTGTGAATGTGCACAAGAGGCAAACATGGGGCCCACAGCCATTCCCAGGGGAAGGGCAGAGGGGTCAGAGGGGCTTTCTGGTCCAATGAACTGTCCAAAACTTGGCAGCCCTTCCACAGCTGATCAGCACTTACTGAAAACCTAGCAAAGTGCTATTAATCAAAGCAAAGCAAGAGGGTTCTCCCTCTGCACCTCATCCAAGTTGCCAGGCTCTGCTTTCCCCACTGCCCTGGGAAGCCAGCAGAAGTGCAGCAGCCAGAACATGTGTGCTTTGCTGGAGCCCTGCTATACCCCAACAAGACTCCCAGGCAACCTGGGGACATTCCAAGACTATCTCCCCCATGGCACCTGGTACAGCCAGATCTGCATTCCAGTTCTCCCAGAGGGAGAACAGAGACCTAATGGAGGTAAGTCTGTCCGCACCGTGTCCCCACTAAGCAGCAAACACAGTGAAAGGTCCCCTTTGTGGCATTTTGGACCACCCTCTTTCAGCGCCACTGACATCTGACCCACAACATCAAGTGGCCTCAGAAAAATGCCCTGGCAATCTGTGTGCAGAGCGCCTTGGGCTCCCCGGCTGACTGTTTACAGCCTGGTAGGTGCCTCCCAGCACCGCCTGCGCAACCCTGCCTGAACCCACCTCGTAGTTCCTGGCACTGGTGCTGGCAGCCCTCTCCAGCTCCACTCGAGCCCTCTTGTGGCTCAGCTCCATCTGCATCTTCTCCCGCTCCACCTGGATGAGGTAGGACTTGGAGCGGATCTGTTCTGCTCTTTCCTCCAACTGGGCAGGTCATACCCAAAGAGAAAGAGAATCCTCAGTAGCCGCGTCAAATAAGGTGAGTGACTCAACTCAACACACATACACACCCAAGCACCCCTCCCAGCAAGGCCCTGGGAAGCCTGGGTCCCAAGCTGGGACACAGATGGAAGGCAGAGAGCAAAGAAAAGATTAAGAGAATGAAAAGAGGGTCGGGCATGGTGGCACACACCTATAATCCCAGTACATGGAAGGCTGAGACTGGAGAATCAGGTTTGAGGCCAACCTCAGCAATTTAGGGAGACCCTGTTTCAGAAATATAAAAATGGCTGGGGTGTAGCTCAGAGGCAGAACAAAGGTTCAATTCCCAGGACCACAAAAAGAGAGAATGAAAAGAGGAAGATACATTGAGAAGAGAGGAAGATACATTGAGAAGACAGTGAGTGTGTTTGTCTTAGGAAAAAGACACATTAGTTTTCTGTAACTATGTAATGAAGTAATGAATTAGTACAAATTTGGTAACTACAAAGTTGCCAACCACTGAGTTTATGGGCTGAGGGTTCTGCAGGGCAGAAGTCCAGACACTTGGACTGGGTTCTCTGATCAGGGTCTCCCAAGACTAAAACCAAGGCAATCAGCAGGACCCTCTGGCAGCCCGCGGGTAGAAGAACAAGGTCATTTCCTTGCTGGCACCTGGAAGAGGAGCTGCCCAAGTCCCTCCTGAGTGAGTCTGACTTCGGTTTCTGATGTCTGAAATAAAATATGTGAGTGTGAGTGTGTGTGTACGTGTGCGTGTGCGTGTGTGTGTGTGTGCGTGTGTGTGTGTGTGTTTTACTGGAGATTGAACCCAGGACTTTAGATCTCTGAGATACTTCCCCAGCCTTTATTTTTATTTTTATTTTTTTTGAAACAAAGTCTTGCTAAGTTACCACAGGTGGCCCCTAACCTGCGATCCCCCATCTCAGTTTCCCAAGTACAAGAATTACATGCATGCACCATCATACTCACCGGACTCAAGACTTTTTTGTGTATGCATGTGTGGTACTGGGTATTGAACCCAGGGGCATTCTACCTCCAAGATACACCCCCCAGCCCTATTTTATTTTTATTTTGAAACAGGGTCTTGCTAAGTTGATTAGTCTCACTACTTACTGAGGCTGTCCTTGAACCTGCAATCCTCCTGTCTCAGCTCCCAAATACTGGGATTACAAGTGCTCGCCACCACGCCCCACTCTCAAGACTTTTTGAAGGGCTCATGAGATTAGGTCAGGCCCATCCAGGGAATCTCCCTATCTTAAGGTCAACTGATTGGAGACCTTAATTCTGCAAAGTCCCACTGGAGTAACACCTAGTTAGCTTTGATTAAGTAACCAGCAGAACACAGAGAAGGTCTACCAGCGGCCTGGAATTTGGGAGCCAACTTAGAAGTCACAGGTGTTTCAGGCCTCCAAGGGCCTCAGAGGAGGTTCTAAACAGTCTCATGTAGTCATGAACTGCACATGGGCCAGAGCCTTGCTGGCCAGCTGCCCAGCGTTTCCTGAGCAGTAAAGCACACAGAATCTTGAGCTGCACCTCCCACTTGCTGCATCAAAATCACCTCTGACACCTTCTCAGGAGTCTCTCGAGCACTTTAAAGTCTGTGGTTCCCCACAGGGGGCAATCGTACACCGGGGGGACATTTGGCACTGTCTGGAGACACTTCTGACTGTCAAAGAGGGGAGCTAGGATGTGTCTGCCACTAACACTTGTGAGCAGAAGCCAGAGATGTTGCTAAATGCCCTATAGGGCACAGGAAAGTCCAAAAGAAGATTCCAGGCCTGTGCTGACAGCGCCAAGGCTGAGGACCTGGCTAGGGTAAGGCATCTCCTCCAACCCTCCCACCTAGGATCTTTACTTCTTCCTGCTACATTTCAACTCCTACCTGTTTGTATGTGGGGTTCTTAAGCCCACATTTCATACCCACTAGCCTTCTTGGTCTCACTTCTATGTCTCAGCAGGTCAGAGGCTCTTCACAACTGCAGGGGCACCTCCACAAAGAGACTGGAGGTCTGAGACACATTTGACCACGTCCTCAGCTTCCTGGGGCACTGGTGTCTGGCAGTGTTTCAGGACTAATGTAAAGGTCTCCTTCATACTTAAACACTGAGGTGCAATAGAGAGCACGGAATACACTTCCAATGAAAACAAAAGCTAAAAAGAGGGGAAGGGCTGGGTATGATGGCACATGCCTGTAATCCCAGTGCTTGGGAGGCTGAGACAGAAGGATCACAGGTTTGAGGACAGCCTCAGCAAGTAGTGAGACTCTCATCAACCTAACAAGACCCTGTTTCAAAATAAAAAATAAAAAGAGCAGGAGGTATAGCTCAAAGGGGAGTGTTCCTGGGTTAAGTCCCTAATACTACACACACACACACACACACACACACACACACAAATTAAATATTAAAATAAGCAGCCGGGCGCAGTGGCGCACGCTTGTAATCCCAGCAGGCAGGAGGCTGAGCCTGGAGGATCTGGGTTCTCGGCCAGCCTCAGCTACCTAGTGAGGCACTCCACAACTTAGTGAGACTCGGTTTCAAAATAAAGAATAAAAATAGGGTTGGGGGTGTAGCTCGGAGGTAGAATGCCCCTGAGTTCAATCCCCAGTACTGCAAAAAAAAAAAAATTAAAAAATAAGTAAAGGGCTGGGCATGTAGATCAGAGGTAGAATGCCCCTAGGATCAATTTCCTGTTCCAACAAGAAATAAAAATAAAGAAGGCAGGCCTGCAGCCAGGATGTTTCAGGGCAGACCCTGGCCCCCACCTATCTCCTCAAAATGAATGAATGTCCAGGATGAGGGCTGGAAGACAGTCAGCTGGCCTCTAGGTTTAGCTACTACTGACCTGCCTCAACTATCTGTAGCTTGACCAGGATGCTCACCTGAGCCATATGGAACTTGAATAGGCTCTACCTGATCCCAGGTGTCTTCACCCAGACACTCCATCCCAGCATCAGCTACTCATGTGAGCTATACGAAACTTGACCAGACTCTACCTGAGCTCCCCTTAGCCAGAGACCGACCCCTTCCCAGCACATACCACTCACATAACCTATAGGGAACCTGAATGATCTCTGAGCCCTGATGTCTACCCAGACACCCCATCCCAGCATGTGCCCCTTACCTGCATGCTCTGCTGGTATTGCATCTGCAGAGAACCCGAAGCAGAGGTGGACATATCCAGGCCAGATCCTCCCTCCACTCGCTGAGAAATGAAGTTGTTCAGAGATCTCAGGGTGGACAAGACAGTAGTGTTCTCCCCCAGGTCTTCCATGGCCACCTTCCTTCTGGGATATAAAAAAGGGTCAGAGCCAGCCTTTCCCACGTGCTGACTGTTATCACCATCAGCATTGCCTATGAATAGTCCATCCCCCAATGTACTCTTGGAGCCCACAACCATGTTCTTCAGAGTTAAGTAGGAGTCCACACTGCCAATTCACCAGAGAGAAAATGAGACATAAAAACATGCCAATCCCAGCTGATCGGGAAGCTAAGGCAGGAGGATGTAAGTTCAAGGCCAGCCTGGGCAACTTAACAAAACTCTGTCCCAAAATAAAAAGGCCAGGGATGTAACTCAGTGGTAGAATGTTTGCCTAGCATGCACAAGCCCCTGGGCTCAATCCCTAGTGCCACAAAAAAATAAATAAATGACGGGCGTGGTGGCGCACACTTGTAATCCAGCATTTGGGAGGCTGAGACTGGAGGATCCAGGTTCGCGGCCAGTCTCAGCTACCTAGTGAGGCACTCCGCAACTTCATGAGACCCTGTTTCAAAATAAAGAATAAAAAATCGGGCTGGGGGTATAGCTCAGAGGTAGAATGCCCCTGAGTTCAATCCCCAGTACCACAAAATAAATAAATAAATAAATAAGAAGTATGCCACTAATCATCAGCCACCATGCCACTGTCTGAGTGCTAGGGCTGCAAACCAAACTCACAGATCCTCAGGAAAGGTGCTCAGCGGCCCAGAAGCACATATCTCACAGACACACTCACAGAATGTCTGGCTTCTGGGAATAAGAAACAAAGCATGCAACTGGATGTGGTAGCACACAGCTGAAATCCTAGTACACGGGAAACTGAGACAGGAGAACTGCAGGTTTGAGGTCAGCCTCAGCAACTTAGCAAGACCTTGTTTCAAAATAAAAATAAAGAGCCAGACATGGTGGTGCACGATTGTAATCCCAGTACGTGGGAGGCTGAGACCAGAGGATCCCAGGTTCGCAGCTAGCCTCAGCTACTTAGTGAGGCTCTCTCCAACTTAGTGAGACCCTATTTCAAAATAAAGAATAAAAAACAGGGCTGGAGGTATAGCTCAGAGGTAGAATGCCCCTGGGTTCAAGTCCCAGTACCACAAATAAATAAATAAATAAATAGGGCTAGGGGAGTGGCTTCGAGGTAGAATGCCCCTGAGTTCAGTCCCCAATGCCAAAAAAATAAGGCCTGGGGTTGGAGTTGAGTAGTAGAACCTCCCTGGGTTCAATTCCCAGTACCACATACAAGAAACAAAGCATGCAACCAGGCCATACAAGCAATGGTAGGCACAGAAATGCCAGTGATTAGATAGCTGTCAATGGCAATTCCACTAAGTGCTACTGCTCCTCCCAACCAGGTGCCAGAGAGAGGTACCCCACATTTACCCAGCACCCAGACTTCTTGAACCTCAGTTTCCTCCCCTGTAAACACACTTCAGTAATAACCCACTTTGCAAAGTTATGAAGACCACAGTCAATGTCCATCATAAATCTTCAAATGGTAGGTGGTGTGACTCACTTCAGAACAGCACTCCGCTTGTACATTTACATACAACAGCTCCATCTTCACAAGAATTGAGTCTTCTTATAGACTTCACAGATGATAAAACTGAGGCCTTACAAGGTACAGCAGAGATCAGAACCTGGATCTGACTGGCTCTGAAGTTAGTGTGAGTTCCATAAGCTCACATGTGAGAGGGCTACATCCCAATAACTAGGCTTATTATTGTTTCATGCTGGCCAGCCAAGAGGTACATTTAGAGCCAAAAAACTTGAACTCCTACAGGTACATACAGTTTCTCTCTGTAGGAAGAGGCAGCTCCACTTGATTTCCCTTAGGTATCAGGTTGAAAACACACACAAACCCCTTTAAAAACGAGGTTTGGGGGTGCCTGTAATCCTAGCTATTCTGGAGGCTGAGGAAGGAGGATCTCGAGTCTGAGGCCAGCCTGGGCAACTTAGCAAGACACTGGAAAAAGAAGGAGGAGGAGGAGGAGGAGGAGGAGGAGGAGGAGGAGGAGGAGGAAAAGTTGTTGTTGAGAATCTTAGTTTACTACTGAGTTTCCCATTTAACAAGAACCTTGGCATGCACCCCTCTCATACATACCACAAAGCAAAAATGGGTAGGAAGGAAGGACAGAGTGGGACCTCCCAGTGCTTAGAGTCTCGAAGGCCCAGGCCTGTATAACAGGAAACAGCAGAGCTCTGCCCTCCAAGCCCATATCTTTCCACTTGCCAAGTTCAGACCAGAGCCACACTTTAAATCCCTTTCTCCAGATGCCATCCCCTGAGAACTGACCCACTAAATACCCTAGAATGAAAAGAACACTGCATTTTCAACTTTTTGGAAACAGGCGGCTCCACGGGTATCCTCTTTGCTGAGACTCAAACCTTCTAGCCACCTGATCACTGAACCCCAAGTGCCCTGGACAGTACCTGAGCTAGACATCAGAAGCAATACTACCCTGCAGGCCCTGGAAACAGGACAGCTGCAGGAAACTGAAGTGACCAAGAAGCTCACCACTCTGGTCCCCTGGTGAGCCTGCCTTTTTCAAACAAGCTCCCATCCACTAGCCCCAGGAGTGGGTCTCTGAGCACTGCTCCCTCCATTAAAATTAGCAGCAGCAAAGATCATGCCTGCACTGGCTTGCACCACCACAGCAGGCTCAGGGGGCTAGCAGGGTAGGAAGCCATCCCTGGGACAGCAGTCACTGGCCACCACTACTCTGCCACATGCTTGTCAGTTCCAGCCACTCTGCTTGCGGCCTCCAGCCAGGGCATGCCCCAGAGAGCCCCTGTTGCAGCCCAACCCAGGTCACTAGGAACAGCTAGAAAGCAAGGGGGCTAGTGCCGGGCCCATCAGAGAGAAGTGCTGCGGAAACAGATCTGAGGTTCTCCAGGACAGAGCACACCCCAACAGGAAGGCAGGGACAGGGACCTGCCTTAAGACAGAGGGAGGGCAGGCCAGGGGGTCTCCAGGGTGGGGCACCTCACAGAGACTCTGCCAGGAAAGCAGATCTGGGGGTTCTCCAGGGCGGAGCGCCACTCAGACCCAGGCCAGGAGAATCAGGGACAGGGCCCTAACTTAGACAGAAAAAAGGGCGGACCTGTGTGATTCTCAGGGAGGAGGGCTGCGCAGATCCTAGCCAGGAGAATCAGGGACAGGGACCTGACTCAAAGCGAGGGCAGGCCTGGGGGTCTCCAGGGAGGAGAGCCGCGCAGACCAAGGCCAGGAAGATGAGGAACAGGGATCTGGCTTAGACTTAGCGAGAGCAGATCAGGGAGTTCTCCAGCATGAGCGCAGCGCAGACCCAGGCCAAAAGGATCACGGACAGGGACCCTGCCTAGAGAGGGCGAAGGCAGATCGGAGGGCACTCCAGGGTGGGTGCCGCACAGATCCCATTCAGGACTGCAAGACCTGCGGCGCAAAAAGGGGTTCAGGGGTCCTGATGGCGCGGAGACCGGAGGAGGGGGCGGCCTCCGGGCACCGCTGCGGGTCAGCCCTGGGCCAGGCCCCTAGCTGACGCTCAAGCTCAGCTCCCCGGCCCTGGCACGCACGCCGATCCCGCCTTCCGTACCACCTCACAACCCGGCCACCGCTCACCTCAGCCACCAACTCTAGCTTGCCGCCGCCACCGCTCGGATCTCCCTCCGCTCCGCCCGCGCCCACTTATCGCGAGAAGCGCGCGTGCGCGTTCGCGAGACCCCGTAGAAACCGGCCGTAAAGAACCGAGTCTGCGCGCCACACGTCCTTAGGCTCAAAGTCCCGACCCAGAGACGCCCCGCCCTGAGAGATCCGCGCGGAGTGAGGCTCCAAACCAAATACCGGATCGGGACACGGTCGGGCTGCCCCTACCACTGCCCCACTAGTTGCGCTTCCACTACCTCTGTCGCCTTGAGCCGTAATGTGTAGAATAGCACCGCCCACGGTGGCCTTCTAGGGTCAAACTTCTTTGCAGTAGCTTCCCAAAATCTTGCAACTGCCACAGTCTTTGCTTAAATTGAAATCCGAATTTTTCTTCTTCTCTGGACCCACTGGACATGCACAGTATTTATGCCTCCAGTCTCCTTCCCTGGTGTTCTGCCCGCCCTCGGAGCACGGGGTCCTGCCCTGAGTGGCTTCCGATGGAGTGAAGATTGACCTGAGCAAGGAGACATTTCCCACCCCAGAACATGGAGCTTCCCAGAGCAAGCTTTCGCATTTACGAATTCTCCTAGCCTCCTCCCTCAAACACCTAGCCCCAGGCTGAGAAGGTGCGGTTCCCAAAGGTCTGCACCAAAGTTTCCTTTTCCCCCAAGGACAAAAGACTTCCAAGTTTGTGTGCCTCGGGAATGAAATGGGATGGAATGGGAGAAGAGGGGAATCCGGTGGTGGTACTGTGGACTATCCTGCAACCAAAAATAAAATGACACGCAAAAAATAAACCTCGCCAGCAGCTCACTTCAAAAATCTGGAGGGGAGCCGGGCGTGGTGGCGCACGCTTGTAATCCCAGCATTCGGGAGGCTGAGACCGGAGGATCCGGGTTCGCGGCCAGCCTCAGCTACCTAAGTGAGGCACTCCTCAACTTAGTGAGACCCTGTTTCAAAATAAGGAATAAAAAATAGGGCTGGGGGTGTAGCTCAGAGGTAGAATGCCCCTGAGTTCAATCCCCAGTACCGGGAAAAAAAATATATATATCTGGAGGAAAGACGGGCGTGGTGGCGCACACTTGTAATCCCAGCATTTGGGAGGCTGAGACCGGGCGATACGGGTTCGCGGCCAGCCTCAACTACCTAGTGAGGCACTCCGCAACTTAGTGAGACTCGGTTTCAAAATAAAGAATAAAAAATAGGGCTGAGAGTATAGCTCGAAGGTAGAATGCCCCTGAGTTCAATCCCCAGTACCGAAAAAAAAAAAAAAAAAATCTGGAGGAAAGACGGGGGTGGTGACGCACGCTTGTAATCCCAGCATTTGGGAGGCTGAGACCGGGGAACCCGGGTTCGCGGCCAGCCTCAACTACCTAGTGAGGCACTCCACAACTTAGTGAGACCGTTTCAAAATAAAGAATGAAAAATAGGGCTGGGGGTGTAGCTCGGCGGTAGAACGCCCCTGAGTTCAATCCCCAGTACCGGAAAAAAAAAAAAAAAAAATCTGGAGGAGCCAGGCAAGATGGCTCACACCTCTAATTTCAGTGGGTGAGAGGCTGAGACAGGATTGCAGGTTTGAGAACAGCTTCAGCAACATAGCAAGACCCTCAGCAACTTAGATCCTATTTCAAAATAACAAATAAAAAGGGCTGGGGTATAGCTCTGAGGTAGAATGCCTCTGGGTTCAATTTAAAAAAGGAAAGAAGAAGCCGGGTGTGGTGGTGCACGCTTGTAATCCCAGCATTTGGGAGGCTGAGACTGGAGGATCCGGGTTCTCGGCCAGCCTCAGCTACCTAGTGAGGCACTCCACAACTTAGTGAGACCCTGTTTCAAAATAAAGAATACAAAATAGGGCTGGGGGTATAGCTCGGAGGTAGAATGCCCCTGAGTTCAATCCCCAGTACCACAAAAAAAAAGAAAGAAAATAAATCTGAAGGCCCTGGGATCCAAATGAACACTCAAGGGTGTCTTTCCCCTTGCCCTTGGCATGGCATCACTGTTAGCAAACTGACTTCTCCACAGGGATGTACCCCCCCCCCCCAAGAAATGGTATTGAAGAAACAAGTGGAGTTTTGAAAAGCAAAAGCAAAACTTAAAATTGTGGAAATTCCTTAAAAGAATGCAATCTATGTTCTTTTATAAAGCTGCAAGGAGTTCCTGGGAGTGAAAGAAAACTGAATGAACACACCTCCTCACTGTTGACTTTGCAATTACCTTTATGGTCTTGGGAGCCTGGAGAAATACAGCAATACACACTTCCAGCAAAACCCAATACATATCCATTCCCTGCATAAATTCATACCAAATGTGCCTCCTAATTGCTCTGGGAATTCTTAAAAAATGGATGTATTTCCAGATTATTCAGCAGAGAGATGGGAATTAATCCCCAAACAGCAATAACAGATTTTTTTCTTTTTCTTTTTTTTTTTTTTGTTTTTTGTGGTACTGGGGATTGAACTCCAGGGCATTCTACCTTCGAGCTATACCCCCAGCCCTATTTTGTATTCTTTATTTTGAAACCGGTTCTCACTAAGTTGCAGAGTGCCTCACTAAGTAGCTGAGGCTGGCTGCGAACCTGGATCCTCCAGTCTCAGCCTCCCAAATGCTGGGATTACAAGCGTGCGCCACCACACCCGGCAGTAACAGATTTTTCTACTTTATACTAGATAGGCAATTTTTCTACTTTATACTAGATAGGCAAAATAACAACTGGAAACCTGTGTATTGTGCTCTGAGGGTGATAGAGGAACACCTGTCTACAAACTGAGGCAGTTCCATAAAGGCATACATGGATACATCCATCTCTGCCTCAGAAATCTGCTTTTTACTCTCCTTTATCACAGGGAGAAGACATCTCCACAAGAGGGTCCCCAAGGAGGAAGGGGTAAACTGAACTCAGGTCTAGAGAAGGTCCTTGACATATGTGATAAAAAAGAATTTCAGCATGTCAGTAGAAACATAAGAGATTTATTTAGGAAAGCAAGCAGTACACATTCAAGGAAGAATTCAAGCCAATTCCAGTCATGTTTTAAAGCTGAGGCATAGCTCTTTTTTTCTTTTTTTTGGTGCTGGAGATTGAACCCGGCATTCAACCCCTGATCTACACCCCCACCCCTATTTTATTTTTTATTTGGAATCAGGGTCTCACTAAATTGCTGAGGCTGACTTCCAACCTGTGATCCTCCTGTCTCAGCCTCCCAACTACTAGGATTACAGGTATGTGCCACCACGCCCAGCAGAATTAAGGTCTTATTCAGAAGCTCCATCTACCTTCCAGGCCTGTCACTCGGTAAGCTAGTCTCTCTCCCAGATTTATCACTCTCAAATTCCTGAGAAATCTGTAAATCTGAAAGTTAACCAAAAATTCACTTACTATTGTACACTGTTACACACACACACACCAAACAAGAGAGAGATGAGCTCTTGAGAAACCTGTAACAGGGTACTTTCCAATGTTATCTACTGATCAGACAATGGAGACTAAGTCAAGGATCTGGGAGATGACAGACTGTCTGGTGATGTCTGGACTGACGTCACCCTCACATACCTTCATATACTCATCCTTCACCGAGTTTCCCTTTAAAGAGCTGTGCCAGGCATGGTAGCATACAAAAATAAATAAAACCTTCTTTTCTTCTCTTTGTCTTTCTATATATTTCTTCTACCATGTCTCACCCTGTCTCTTTAATCCTTCAATATCCCCATCTTTCTCCTGATAAACTTTCTCTTTAAAAAATAATGATACAGAAGGCTGGTTGTAGTCATTTTTCATAGCCCCTAACTATAGTTTGTCATTTCTGTTTGGTTTCAAAAAACAAGGAGGCCCCCATGATCCTGCTCATTCCTGATCGAAGCTCGGCTCCCTGCCACTCCTCAGGAAAGGATTCAGGCCACATTCATAGTTAAATCGGTCCCAGTGCCATTTGAGCACTGCAGGAGGGCCTCTCACGGCCTCCCAGAGCCCTTCCGACTGAGATACTGGGTCGCCAATAGGTACACCTCTGACGATTCTTTCCTACTGGCCTCAGGTTTTACAGTCCTCGTGTTCTGGAATTCCTGAGACAGTCTCTTCTGGAACTGCTGGCTTTGACTTCCAGCCCAGGTTTTACAAAGCAGTGTTCCCCCAGGGTGCAGGATGTTGGGAGCCAAGCCCAGAAGGGACAGGCATAGGCTGATGAGCCTGTCGTGATCCAGGTTCCGGATCCCAGTGGCATTGGGTGCCATGTCACTCAGAATCACATCTGCCCTCCCGCCGGGAAGCAGTTCTAAGATTCTCTGGACAGTGTTAGGGTCAGTCACATCAGCAGGGCACAGAAAAGTTGCTCCTTCCAGCGGGGATATGTGAAGAAGATCTATTCCAAGCACAAAGCCCACAGGAGAGCTTGGATCTATAAAAAAAACAGCGAATATGTGTTTTTTGTTGTTTTTTTTTGCGGTACTGGGGATTGAACTCAGGGGCATTCTACCTCCGAGCTACACCCCCAGCCCTATTTTCTTATTCTTTATTTTGAAACCCAGTCTCACTAAGTTGCGGAGTGCCTCACTAGGTAGCTGAGGCTGGCCGCGAACCCGGATCCTCCGGTCTCAGCCTCCCGAATGCTGGGATTACAAGCGTGCGCCACCACGCCCGGCCGAATGTGTTATTTATAACCACAGAAATAGATACCACAAAACCCAAACCTCAGGATCAAGGAAAGGAACTAAAAAGCAATATGAATACGTGGGGACATGAGATCTTGTCCTACCGTCTAAGCATCCTATGAAAGTAGGGGACGGGCAGCTCTTCAGTTGGCAGCTGAGGAAACTAAGACCTGAAAGGAAGTGGCTGTCCCAGTCATCCTCGGTGACAGGCAGAGCTGGGGCCACTGCTGGGATGTCCCTCTCCCACTCTTGCTATGTCACTTCCTAGGACTCCTTAGTGTTTGTTTTTGCTTTGTGTGTGTGTGTGTGGTAGTGGGGATTGAACCCGGGGCACTGAGCCATACCCCCAGCCTTTTTTATTATTATTCTGACACAGGGTCTCACTAAGTTACCCAGGCTGGACTCGAACTTGCTATCCTCCTGCCTCAGCCTCCTAAGTCTCTGGGATTATAGATATACACCACTGGGCCTGGCCTTGGTGGTCTTTTTCTTTTTTTTTTTTTTTTTTTTTTTTTTTGTGGTACTGGAGATTGGGTCTATCTCTGAACTACACCCCTAGCCCTATTTTTTAGACTTTATTTTGAAACAGGGCCTCACTAAGTAGCTGAGGCTGGCCGAGAACCCGGATCCCATCTCAGCCTCTCAAGTACTGGGATTACAAGCATGGGCCACCATGCCCGG
The DNA here is from genome assembly GCA_004027655.1 of Graphiurus murinus. Taxonomy (NCBI): domain Eukaryota; kingdom Metazoa; phylum Chordata; class Mammalia; order Rodentia; family Gliridae; genus Graphiurus; species Graphiurus murinus. The sequence continues at coordinate 20,590 of PVLC010025091.1, forward strand.
CTTCTTGGTGGTCTTTTTGATGAACCAAAATAGAAGATTAGTCATTAGTATATAAAGCATCATTCTCAGCTTAATCCAGTTCTTTTCAATATACAACCAATAAGCAAATAGATATGAGGCACAAAAACTGACACCTTACCCAGGCGTAGTAACACACACCTGTGATCCTGGTACTTTAAGACCGAGATAGGAGGATCACAGGTTCAAGGCCAGCCTTAACAACTTAGGAAGACCTTCAGTAACTTAGTGAGTTGCTGTTTCAAAATAAAAATAAAAAGGGCTGGAGGTGAGCTGGGTGTGGTAGCACATGCCTATAATCCTAGTACTTGTGAGGCTGAGAGAGGAGGATTGTAGGTTCATGGCCAACCTCAGCAACTTAGTGAGGCCCTCCACAACTTAGTGAGACCCTGTTTCAAAATAAAATAGGGTGGGGGTGAACAGTATAGCTCAGAGGTAGAATGCCCCTGGGTTCAATTCCCTGAACCACAAAAGATATAAAAAATAAAAAGGGAGCCAGGCATGGTGTGCACGCTTGTAATCCTAGTACTTGGGAAGCTGAGACAGGAGGATCGTAGGTTTGCAGCCAGCCTTAGCTACTTCATAAGGCCCTACACCACTTAATGAGACCCTGTTTCAAAATAAAGAATAAAAAATACGGCTGGGGGTATAGCTCAGACGTAGAATGCCCCTGGGTTTAATCCCCAGTACTGCAAAAATGGGGCGGGGGGTGGAGTTGTAGCTCAGAGATAGAATGCTCAAGTTCAATCTCCAGTGCCGAGGGAAAAAAAAAAAACAAAAGTGACACCTTGCCCAAATTTGAGGGATACCACTCATATATAGGTAGGCTCATATGCCAAAACACACAGGATATACAGCAACACAGTATTATATGTAGGTTATCGCCCCCCACGCAGGGCCCTCGCCCTTGAGGGCCCAATGGAGACGATAATCATGCTTGCTGGTTCAAGCTTCTTTTATTATACACTGCGTTTCTTTTCCTCCCCTGCTTCTCTCTCTCTCTCTCTCTCTCTCTCTCTCTCTCTCTCTCTGGGACGGAGGACCCTACCCAAGCAGTAACAGTAACCGTAACCTCCTCTAACAGCAACTCTAACAGTAACAGTCCTCGTAGTAGTAGTCATAGTAGTAGTTGTCTCTCCCTTAGGGTGAGAAGTGGAGTACTCTTAAAGCCAAACAGGGCTTGAGCCACGAGGTGCCTGCATACAACTCTCACCGGGGAGCATTCTCGGGCCACGAGCTCTGACGTGCTGGTGCATTCGCTCTAACGTGGCACAGCCCTAGGATGTTACCACCTACAGCTGCTCCTGGCACTCTGCCAGGTGCCATCTTGAGGCGAGGTCTCTCCGGGACTGCTGGGCTAAGACCCCAACATAGGTGGTGTGATTGAGATGATTTTCATTATGCCTTTATGCTTTGTCTTTCATTTTGAAACTCAGTGTCCTATTTTTATCATTACTACTAACCAATCAGCTTAGAAGTCTGTGCCATCAGAAAGTGGCTCAACTAAGAAAGATATGGTGAAGCATACTTGTAATCCCAGTACTTGGAAGGCTGAGACAGGAGGATCACAAGTTTGAGGTCAGCCTCAGCAACTTAGTGAGTCTCAGCAATCTAGCAAGACCCTGTTTCAAAAACAAAAATATCAAAAAGGGCTAATGGTGTAACTGAGAGTTAGAACTCTCCTGGGTTCAAGTCCCAGTACCAAAAAAGAAAAAAAAAAAAGAAAGTAGCTCAACTGCTGTGTCCTCAGCAGAGGGCAGCTGGCTTGCATCCCTCAGATTCATGGTGATCAGAAAGCAGAGGCATGAGCCAGGTGTGGTGGCACACACCTGTAATCTCATCACTTGGGAGAATGAGACAGGAAAATCAGATTTGAGGCCAGCCTCAGCAACTTAACAAAGCCCTCAGCAGGCCCTTACTAAGACCCTGTTTCAAAATAAAATAGGGCTGGTAGTGCAGCTGAGGTAGAGTGCCCCTGGGTTTACTCCCTAGTACCACTAAAAAAGTAAAATGAAAAAGTGCAGACAGTAGTGTGGAGGCCTCACCTGTGCCTTTGGCATTGACACTCTGCACCGCCACCTGACTCCAGGCCCCAGGAGCTGCCCCACAGTCCAAAACCCGGAGGCCAGGCCGCAGAATCTGATGTCTCTCGTTCATCTCCAGAAGTTTGAAGGCACTCCGACAGCGATAATTCTCTACCTTCGCAGCCTTCACAAATGGGTCCTTCAAATGTCGCATCAGCCACAGGTGCTCAGCACCTGTCCGGCCCTTAAAGTGACATCTTGCAGTGTGAAACCACTGGCGCTGGAAGGAAGTGCACACCAGCTTCAAGGACCTAGGGAGAGGAAAAGGAGCAAGCAGGTAGGAACCACATAGATCAGTAGGTGAAAGCAAGGAGAGGCCCTTGGTTTACTCACTCATTTTTAGAGATGGGCAATAAGGCCCCAGAGGAGAGATGACCCAACACAAGGCTGGTAGCCAGAGAGAGACCTCACAGGCTGAATTTCATCCCCCCAAATTTGTGTTTCCCAGGACCTCAGAAAATAACTATATTTACAAACAGAGTTTTGTTTCTTTGTTTGTTTTTGTTTTGGTATTGGAGATTGAACCCAGGGGCATTCTACCTCCTAGGTATACCCCTATTTATATTTTTGAAACAGGGTATCACTAAGTTGCTGAGGGTCTCACTAAGTTACAGAGGTTGGCCTGAAACTTGAGATCCTCCTGTCTCAGCCTCCCAAATACTGGCATTGCACTCATATGCCAAGACACCTGACTTGAGACAGTATTTCAGGAGATGATTAAGATAAAATGAGAGCTGGGTGTGGTGGCCATCTCTCTCTGCATGTCTGTCTTCTTCTTCTTTTTTTTTTTTTTTGTGGTACTGGGCTACATCCCCAGACCTATTTTATATTTTATTTGGAAACGGGGTCTCACTAAGTTTCTGAGAGCCTCACTAAGTAGCGGAGGCTGGCTTTGAACCTGTGATCCTCCTGTTTCAGCCTCCCAAGGCCTGGGATTCCAAGTGTGCGCCACCACACCTGGCCTTGAATCCTATACTTCTTATAATGACACCAGTCATATTGGGTTAGGGCTCATCCCAGTGATTTCATTTTATCTTTTTTTTTTTTTTTTTTTTTTTTTTGCAGTACTGGGGATTGAACTTCTAACTCCAGGCTACGTCCCCAGGGATTACACTTGTAATCCCAGCATTTGGGAGGCTGAGAACGGAGGATCCGGGTTCGAGGCCAGCCTCAGCTGCTTAGTGAGGCTCTCCACAACTTCATGAGACCCTGTTTCAGAATAAAGAATAAAAAAATAGGACTGGGGACGTAGCCTGGAGGTAGAATGCCCCTGAGTTCAATCCCCAGTACTGCAA
>PVLC010025092.1:0-24010 GCA_004027655.1 Graphiurus murinus
TAGTCAGTTTTTCAATAATGAATGTTTGCTTCATTAATGTTAAATTTATCCCTTGCTACTCTTTGTGCCTTTTTGTGTACAGCAAAATGTTTCCTTTACAAGTTGTACCTAATTCAAGTAATGCCAGCACAAAGAGCTGTAACCCAGTTTGACCGTGTCTGTAGGCAGTGCCAGTTGTAATTGCCATTACCAGCTGACAGCACCTGTACAATGCCAGCAATTATAAAATGCTCCCCATTTGCAGTGAGATTAAAATGTATATTTTGGAATTGATGAAATATCGTTTCAGGCAGCTATAACCAAGTACCAAAGACTAGGTGGATCATAAACAACAGAAATTTTTTTCTCAGTTCTAGAGGTTGGAAATTCTGGAGAGTGTCAGCATGGTTGGGTTATGGTGGGGTTCTCTTTTGGGCTGTACCTGGCCAACCTCATTGTGTCTTCCTGTGGTAGAGCTGGCTAGCTCTTGGGTCTCACTCATCAGCACACTAATCCCATTCATGAGGGCTCACCCTCATGGCTGAATGCTCCACTTCCTAGGACCAGCACATTGTGGAGTTAGAATTCAGCATGCATTTTGGAATGACACAAACATTTAGTGTATGGTAGATTGTGGATAGAGTTAATATCACCAGCTGAAGAAAGTTAGTTGGTTTCTTTTTCATCCCTCAGGCTCTTTTCCTCTTCCTACTCAACATAATTTTGGCAGTTTTATTCAGGTGTAGCTACATCATCCACTCTCTTTACCCTGTCTCCCTGCCCATGTCAGTTATTCTAGGGGCCTTTACCTTGTCATGGATTTGCAGGTTTGCGTCTTCATCCCTTTATTCCTATGTACCAAGTACAGTTTTTCTGTAGCTCCCTAAACATTTACAGATCTCAAATTGCATGTGAACCAAGCCGAATTCCTAAACTTCTCTTCTGAATCTGCTTCTTTCTCTGTGTTTGCTATGTTAAGTAATAGTATCATCATCTAATAATCATACAAACTAGAAGTCCTAAAGACATGTCAGAGTTTATATTCCCTCCATCCTCACCACATCAAAGGAGCTGTCAAATCTGAAGGCTTCTGTCCAGGGACTAGATGTGGAACTCAATGGTAGAGCCTGTGACGTGAGGCCTTGGACTCCATCCCCAATACTGAAAAACCACAACAGAACAACAACAAAATGCTCCATTGCCTATTAAATAAACTTTAAGATATTTAATAGAATATTCAGTCATACATGCTCTGGTTCCAAAATTCCATTGTACCCTAGGCAACACTCATACCTACTTATTTGATGTTCTTTTTCTCTAGTTTGTGCAAATCCTTTAGCCCAGAATGATCTTCTCCATTATTCCACCATTTAAAGTCCTGGTAACTTACCCTTTAATCTCACAAAACTAAAGATGATCAATTTTCTTTTGTGTGCCCATAGGAGGTATTTACATCATCAATGCTCACTTTTCCCTATACTGGATTTATGTATACTTTTATCCATGTTTTTCCCATAGGAGAGTAAGTTCTTGGAGAGAACAATTCAAGTTTTTTCTTATACTCTAGCGCTTATCACAATGTCTATAAATGTGGGATGAATTATGAATATGTTGAATTGATGTGAATTAAATGAATTTGTTTATTTAATTATTACATATAGTTTTAGGTATAGAATATGTTTTAGGCATTATATACAATATTAAGAAATAGAAGGTTCCTAAAAATAGTTGTAAGATTTTTTTCCCATATTGCTTTTTCATTTTTTTAAAATTTTCATTAAATTTGTATTAACTGCTATATAAAAACTTAAAAAATTGTGCATATCAGCAGGGTAATGTGATGTTTCAATACATGTATACATTGTGTAATGTTAAATCTGATTAAACTATTTCCTTAAACATTTATCATTTCTTTTTTTTTTTTTTTTGCGGTGCTGGGGATTGAACGCAGGGGCATTCTACCTCCGAGCTACACCCCCAGCCCTATTTTTTATTCTTTATTTTGAAACCGAGTCTCACTAAGTTGCAGAGTGCCTCACTAGGTAGCTGAGGCTGGCCGCGAACCCAGATCCTCCGGTCTCAGCCTCCCGAATGCTGGGATTACAAGTGTGCGCCACCACGCCCGGCTTAACATTTATCATTTCTGTGTGATAAAAACTTTTAAAATCCTTTCTTGTAGATTTTTTGAAATGTGCAGTGATATTGTTCTTTGTAATCACATTACTGTGCATTAACACACTAGGAGAGAGGATAAATAAGATTGGTCACTGGGTAGCTTCAGTTTAAAAACAACCATTCATTCATTCATTCCTAAGGATAATTTCTTGAGAGGAGATAACTCCCGTAAAGTTCAGCACCAGCAGCAGAGGAAACCCAGGAAAAAAACCAAGCCTCCTGCACTTACCAAAAAACACAAGAAGAAGAGAAGACGTGGACCTCGTCGACCCCAGAAGCCCATTCCCCCTGCAGTCCCCCAAGGGAACCTCAGCATGCCCACCAGCGTCTCACTGCCAGTGGAGGCCTCTCAGATACGGTCAGTGGTGTCGGGATTTGGCTTTCCTTTGTTTCCTGATTGCTCTCAGAACATCTATTTTCATGTAGTTAATAATGTTGGCACTAGGTTACAGAGACATTCAGTATATTAGCCTAGACTTTTTTTTTTTTTAAGTTTTGGGTGCATATTTTGCCAATATCTGGCTGAGTTTTAGCTACAAATTTTTACCAATATAAAAGCTTTTGATTACAGCAAAGAGAGCAGATGCTGAAATTGGGAATTTATATACTTTCGACCAGGCATGGTGATGCACACTTGTAATCCCAATACTTGGGAGGCTGAGGCAGGAGGGTTCAGATTCAGAGCCAGCCTCAGCAATGTAGTGAGACCGTCAGCGACTTAGCTGTTTCAAAATAAAACAGGGCTGGGGGTAGCTTGGAGGTAGAATGCCCCTGGAGTCAATCCCTGGTATCCTCCCTCCAGTGCACATATACATACACACATATACACACTATATATTCTTTTTTAGAGTTTTCTGTTACAATAGAAATTCCATCTATGTTCCAAAAGAATCATTCCATCAGAAATATGACACATTAACTAATTTTGGAGGACTTAGGCATTTTTTTTTTTCCCCCGGTACTGGAGACTGAACCGAGGAGCATTCTACCTCTGAGCTACACCCCCAGCCTTTTTTTTTTTTTTTTAACTCTTTATTTTGAAACAGGGTTTCACTAAGTTGTGGAGGACCTTACTAAATAGTTGAAGTTGACCACGAATCCGTGATCCTCCTGTGTCAGCCTCCCAAGTACTGAGATTACAAGTGTGCGCTACCACGTCCGGCTCTGACTCAAGAATTTTAACCAGATAGAGTTTCTGTTTCAGCTAAGCAGTCCAGCCAACCAGTCAACCAAACTTTCTTCCTTCCTTCCTACCTACCTACCTACCTACCTACCTACCTACTACCTCTACTCCCCTCCACCCCAACCCCAGCTTGTGTATGCTGGGCAAGCATTCTACCACTGAGCTACATTCCCCCGTTCTTTGTATTAAAGATTTATTTATTTATTTAGGTACTGGAGATTGAACCCAGGGTTGTTCTACCTCTGAGCTACACTCCATCCCTTTTGTATTCAGGTCTCTCTAAGTTGCTGAGGCTAACCTTGGACCTGTAATCTTTATACTTGGCCTTCCAAGTACTGGAATTGCAGGCATCACACCATGCCTTGCTTTTTTCTTTTTGTTTTTGTCCTACTGAGATGGAACCCAGGGGCATTCTACCTCCAAGCTATACCCTCAGTCCTATTATATTTTTATTTTAAAATAGTGTCTGTAGGTTGCTGAGAATCTCGCTAAATTGCTGAAGATCTTTCAGTCTCAACCTCCTGATTACTGAGATTATAGGTGTGCACCACCATGCTAGACTTGCTTTTGAAGTTTTATTATTGCTAATTAATTAATTAATTTATTTATATATTTTGGTGGAACTGGGGATTGAGCCCAGGGGCATTCTACCTCTGAGCTACACCCCTAGCCCCATTTTTAGTCTTTATTTATTTATTTTTTATTATTATTATTATTATTATTATTATTATTATTATTATTATTATTTTGCGGTACTGGGGATTGAACTCAGGGGCATTCTACCTCCGAGCTGTACCCCCAGCCCTATTTTTTTTTCTTTATTTTGAAATAGGGTCTCACTAAGTTGCGGAGGGCCTCACTAGGTAGCTGAGTCTGGCCACGAACCCCGATCCTCCAGTCTCAGCTTCCCAAATGCTGGTATTACAAGCGTGCCCAGCTAGTCTTTATTTTTGAAACAGGGTCTCACTAAGTTGCGGAAGGCCTCACTAAGTAGCTGAGGCTCGCTGTGAACCTGCAATCCTCCTGTCTATCCTGGCCTCCCAAGTACTGGGATTACAAGTGTGTGCCACCACGCCAGCTTGAAGTTTTATTTTAAAGTTTTATTTTGAGCCGGGCGTGGTGGCGCACGCTTGTAATCCCAGCATTCGGGAGGCTGAGAGTGGAAGACCCGGGTTCGTGGCCAGCCTCAGCTACCTAGTGAGGCACTCCGCAATTTAGTAAGACTCAGTTTCAAAATAAAGAATAAAAAATAGGGCTGGGGGTGTAGCTCGGAGGTAGAATCCCCCTGAGTTCAATCCCCAGTACTGCAAAAAAAAAAAAAAAAAAAAAAAAGAAAAGTTTTATTTTGAGGAAAGGTCTCACTAAATTGTCCAGGCTGATCTTTAACTTGAGATCTGCCTTCCTAAGCTTCCTGAATAGTTTGGATTATAGGCATGGGTTATCATGCCCAGCCATTTATTTTATTTTTTAAATCATTATTTTGACCAGATTTGAAATTCTACTAAAAATATTAAGACACATCTTATACAAAATTGTGATTCATTCTACTAATTGAAAGTAAAAATATTATCTAGATTATATTGTCTTAATCATGAGTAAAGGTTACAGAAATATGTGACTGCATATGGTCTCTGCTTTCAAATTTCCTTTTCACGAAGTAGAGGAGACATTTTATGTTAGGATTTTCCATTTTTGTACTGAATATGAAATTTCTTGAGCTGGGAGTGGTGTTGCACACCTGTACTTGGGATTATAGGCTGAGGCTGAGACAGGAGGATCACAGGTCAGTAACTTAGAGGTCCTGAGCAATTTAGCAGGACCCTGTTTCAAAATAAAAAATTCAGTAGGGCTCGGTGAAGGTAGAATGGGTTCAACCCCCAGTACCATGAAAACAACAACAACAACAAAAAAACCCCCTCAAAGACATTGACTTCTTACGAGAGTTAAGCCCAAATTGGTGACTTCAGTGTGAGGTAAGAGGGGAGCACTGGGAACCAAGTGCACTGTCTCTCCAGGAGCCCATCCACGCCAGAGCTGAGTGCTGACGAGTTGCCGGATGACATTGCCAATGAGATCACTGACATTCCACACGACTTGGAATTGAACCAGGAGGACTTCTCAGACGTCCTGCCACGGCTACCTGATGACTTACAAGATTTTGATTTTTTTGAAGGTATGGTCAATATTTTAATTAAGGAAACTGGTATGAAAAACGGTAACTAGTTTTTTGAGATGTATCTGAGTTCCTTGTCACATAAAATGACTGTCACCATACATAGAAAATACAACACTGCTAATGTTATTTTTTCCTTTCAGAGGTGAAGAATATGTAATTTGTTTAACCATATTATAGGTTTAGTAGATTTATACTTTGATAGCTTAATTTATAACTTTGTTTATTTAAATGAGTAATTTTACTTTATGCATCCATGTATGTGTATATGTATGTATGTAGTGGTACTGAGGATTGAACCCAGGAGTTCACTACCTCTGAGCTACATCCCCTGCCCTATTTTTAATTCTTTATTTGGAAACAGAGTCTCACTAAGTTTCGGAGGGCCTCACTAAGTAGCTGAGGCTGACTGAGAACCTAGATCCTCCCGTTTCAGCCTCCCAAGTACTGGGATTACAAGCGTGCACCACCACGCCTGCTTATTTTTCATTTTAAAGCAAAGTCTCACCAAGTTACTATGCTCTGGCCTCAAACCTTCAATCCTCCTGTCTCAGCCAAGTACTGGGATATTTTAGGATTTTTGTTGTTGTTGTTTTGTGGTACTGGGGATTGAACCTAGGGGAATTGTACCTCTGAGCTACACCCCCAGTCTTATTTTTTTTTCTTTATTTTGAAACAGAGTCTCACTGAGTTGCAGAGGTCCTCACTAAGTAGCTGAGGCTGGCCGCGAACCCGGATCCTCCAGTTTCAGCCTCCCAGGTACTGGGATTACAAGTGTGCGCCCCCATGCCTGGCTCTTTAGTTTATTTTTTAACAGACATTTTAAACATGAGTTTATTGAAATCTTTTAGAACTTGTTCTGGTTTTAATACCCCATCCTTATTTGAAGTATACTTTTCCAAAGCAAAGTTTGCTAAGCCCCTCCAACTCCCCAGTGCTTCCAGGGAAAATATTTTATGCTATTAGAATGTTTTTTCACCATTGAAAACTGATGTTTTCATGGTGATTAATTGAGTTCCTAAAAACAGGTTTTTTTTAATTTTGGAAGTGAAATCAGAATTGCTTCATGGACTTCTATTTTATAAAAATTACTTAGAAATGGGAAAACAAGCCGGGCATCGTGGCACACTCTTGTAATCCCAGTACTAGGGAGGCTGAGACTGGAGGATCTGGGTTTGTGGCCAGCCTCAGCTACTTTGTGAGGACCTCTGCAACCTAGTGAGACCCTGTTTCAAAATAAAGAATAAAAAATAGGGCTGGGGGTGTAGCTCAGAGGTAGAATGCCCCTGGATTTAATCCCCAGTTCTGCAAAAAAAATAAAATAATAATAATAATAATAATAATAATAATAATAAAAAAACTTAAAAAAGAAATGGGAAAACAATGAAACAATGAGGTAAGGATTAGAGAGTAAAGCAAAAGCAATTTGAAATATGACTCACAAAATGAACTGAGTTCTCAGTGTTATGCTAAACTATATGCGTGAATTTCTGTATTCTCATCTTCTTCAGCTGCCTTCCAGCCAGACAAACCTATGTGTAGAGGAAGCAAGGCACACCTCTTCTACACAGCCTCTGTTTTCTATTTTAATGGCACTAATACAATTTTTAAATTGTTTTAAATTTGGTCATCCCTAAAGTCCCTAAGAATTTAACATTCAGTAAGATGGTTTTGGGAGGGTTATAAATTGAAGATGGTGATTCAAGTTTCAGGATGGCTGACATTTCAGACCTGTCCTGCAGATTCATATTTCACTTTTTCCTTCCAGTTAAATTCCCTTTTCTCCTCCCTCCCTCCTTTCCCTCCTTTCCTTTTTTCCTCTTTTCCTTCTCTCTCTCTCTCTTTCATGATACTGGGATTTAACTCAGGCAGATGCTACCTCTACACTACACCCCAGCCCTATTATATTTTTTATTTTGAAACAGGGTTTTTGAGCCTCCTGTCTCAGCCTCCCAAGTACTGGGATAACAGGCATGCCCCAGTGGGGCCCAGCTTCTCTTCTTTTTTCTTTCTTAGAAACTTCCCATTTCAAAGGGGACTTTCCTTCAATAGAATATTGTTTAAAATAATACAAATGTGTGATTTCTGTGGCATGGATCAGCTATGAGCCCTGCTGACTCTTGATGGCTTTTGTTGACTCAGGAAAGAATGGAGACCTCCTCCCGACGACCGAAGAGGCTGAGGAGCTCGAAAGGGCCTTGCAGGCTGTCACTTCTCTCGAGTGCCTGAGTACCATTGGGGTACTGACCCAGTCAGACGGTGTACCAGTCCAGGAGTTGTCAGATAGAGGAATGGGGGTGTTCTCCACGGGGACTGGAGCTTCAGGAATCCAGTCCTTGAGCCGAGAAGTAAACACAGACCTTGGGGAGCTATTGAATGGGCGTATAGTACCTGATAATTTTTCTAGTCTGGAGCTGGACGAGAACCTGCTCCGTTCTGCTACCTTGTCTAACCCACCTACACCCCTGGCAGGGCAGATCCAGGGGCAGTTCTCTGCCCCAGCCAACGTTGGCCTTACTTCTGCCACTCTGATCAGCCAGAGTGCACTTGGGGAGAGAGCCTTCCCAGGACAGTTTCATGGACTTCACGATGGCAGCCATGCCTCCCAGAGGCCACATCCTGCCCAGCTGCTGAGCAAGGCAGACGACCTAATCACCTCACGACAGCAATACAGCAGTGACCATTCACACTCCTCGCCCCACGGAAGCCATTATGATAGTGAGCACGTGCCGTCTCCCTACAGTGACCACATCACCTCTCCCCACACAACATCTTTCTCCGGTGATAATATGGCAGCTACCTTTTCAGCAGAGATGCCCATCATGACGCAGCACTTGCTCCCAACCCAACTCGAGGTGCCACTTGGAGGAGTGGTCAACCCCAGAACTCACTGGGGCAATCTCCCTGTCAACCTTGGAGACACCTCTCCATTTAGCAACCTTCTCGGCGCAGATGGACATCTTCTCTCCACGTCCCTATCCACGCCACCCACCACTTCGAACTCAGAGACCACACAGCCTGCCTTCGCCACCGCGACCCCCAGCAGCTCCAGCGTGCTTCCGGGGTTGCCGCAGACCAGCTTCAGTGGCATGGGGCCTTCCGCTGAACTAATGGCCTCCACCTCTCCCAAGCAGCAGCTCCCTCAGTTCAGCGCAGCCTTCGGCCACCAGCTGAGTTCTCACAGTGGCATTCCTAAGGACCTGCAGCCCAGCCACAGCTCTATAGCCCCTCCCACAGGCTTCACGGTAACAGGTGCCACAGCTACAAGTACCAATAATGCATCTTCTCCCTTCCCCTCCCCTAACTGAGCATGTCTGTGTTTGCAGGCAGGTGGGGAACCCGGTGTTTTCTATCTTTGTTTCCTCTTTAGCACCCCTTTCCCCTTTCCTAAAGAAGATTTAAAAATAACAGGTGGGGACTAGAGGGGCATCCCTTCCCAGCTCCGCCAGTGGCCTCGCGGGACCTTGCTTCAGTGTTCACACGTGCTCCTTGGCAGTGGTGCTCATCCCCTCCTGGCAGGCCCGCTTGGCCGGCGGCTTCCATGGTGGTTCAGCACAGTGACTGGATAGGATTGGTTTATAGCAGCAAGTCCTAGAAGGGAAGATACCTCAGATTACCAGTGCCCTTTATATTTCCTAGTATTCAGATCAGTGCTTTCCATTCTATAGACAGGTTTTGACATAGGTGGTTCTAGATAGAATGATCCTATTGACTGAGTTCCTGTGTAGGAGGTAGCAGGTGGTGCATAGAGGCAGGCCAAGGCTCCGACTTAGCACCAACTGCCAAATGCCACAGTGAGGCCAGGAACATTCCTATTGTGATCATGGTTACTGAAAAGAAAAAAGTCGTCTTTTGATCTCCTGTGAGTGTGTCCACCCATGTGTGTGTTTTGTGCGGTGCAGGAAGTAGCTGTCTCATTGGTTTGTTTATTTTCTTACCCCTGTAATGAGTATAAGTCACTTTTCTCCTTTCCTACATCTCGCACCCTAGTAATGATGGTCATTCTGTCCCACCAAGTTAACTAAAGTTTCCTGAATAAGGAGGGGGGTGGTTCAGTCGTGTGAATAGCACAACCCTTTTCTGCTACAAGTTAGCCCAAGAAGAAATGGGACACAAAAGTTCAGTTCATATCAGTGATGGAGGAGGGAGATGGGGATGTCAAGAAAACCTTGCTGGGAGTGACTGTGGGGACGTCAAAGCCTGGGGCCAGCTGGTCACTTCGCCTTTTCAGACATGCATTTATTTCTAAATCTCCCGCCCATGGAAAACACTTGCAAGATGTAATTGAAGAAAATGTCTCGATGTGAAAAGGCAGAATAGGTCAGATAGGTTTGAAAGATGAAATCTGTGAACTCCTTGATCCATCTTTTGCTTTTGAATTTTTCATGTTTACAGTAGTGATTCTTTGGTAAGATTTGTAAAATGTTGAAGACTCTCGTAGAATCAGTGTACCAGTTGTGAAGTGATGTGTAATATCTGAAGGATACACATTTTAAAATTTCTTTCAAAGCAGAATATGGAAATTAGACACAAATTTTACCTGCATTTGGTACTTTTAAAACAATTTAAGTCCTTAGGTTTAAATAAATTTGAAAGTAGCTTTGGGAAATTCCTTTAAAGTACCAGAATTTTAGGGTTATAAATTATATTGGGTAGTTTAGTGAGTTGGTGACTATGAAATGAATATGTGAGGTTTCTTCTTGCCTGCACTCCCCCCACACCCCAGAAGGGTGGAGCTAGATTTCAAGGGCATCTTTACTCTGCTTTTGTGAGAAGTTTCACTGTCCCTTAAGATACCATTGGCTATTTATACTTGAGTCTAGTCTAATTTACATATATATATATTTTAAAGGATATGTAGAGAAAACATATCTATTAATGATGTGGTACAATAACTCATTTGTCAGGGAATATTTGATCTTAATTCCTTTCTAATAATTAAAGATTTGGATGTATTTTCCTACTTCCTACATGTATTGTCTTTATGCCATGCTAGTTCCAACCAGTCCCTTCTTTTGGAAGCTTTTCTTTCTCTGCTTTTTAAAGGAATGATGGTGATCAGCAGGCATTATGCAGATACCACGTGCCTGAGATTATGGAGGGAGATGTCACATAACTAGATAAAATCATGATATGCCCTATTTTGTATTTATTGAAGTTTTTTTGGGGGCCAAAAATATGTTTGTAATATATTTACTTTTTTTTAAATCATGTTAATTGATTGGAAGATTTATTTTTAATAGCTTTGCCTTTTTTTCAGATTGAGAAATTTCTAAATTATAAATTATGTCTCAAAGCAAAATTATATTTGGTATCACCATAAATTTCTATTCTGAATGGTGAGAAGAGACAATTTGAATATTTCTCACCTGTGAACCTATGTCAATAAGCTTTTTTACTTTAGTGCACTGTAATGAAAGGAGTAGTTACCTCTGCTCAAAAGTGTCATTTAGTTTGCTAAGCTATTTTCACATCCCATTATACTCGTCACTAGATAACTGTGCATTCCCAGCAATTTCATTTTGTCTCCATTGTGTACTAATTAAAGGTTGTAGCAGAGCACCACCTGGACTTCCTTATCTGCCCTTCTTTGACAGGAAAGGGAAAGTCATAGGTAGTTGATTTGAACTTTTTCTGGCTGTTTGTCCCTCATGTTAGCTGCTTAAAAATTTTAGTTATCAAACCTGAGTTTGCAGTAAGTTGCACATTTTATTTTTTGCAATTTTCTGTTTTATGTGCATTTAAAAACCCTTCTCTGCTTTCTAGTTAGGAGGCACAAAATGATCAGGAATGTTTCCAGTTACAGCTCACACCAAAAACGTTGAGTAAATTCACTTTTGTTTAGATGCCCTTAATGATGGCTGAGGAACGGGCACTTTAGAAAGTACCAGTGTAGGGTTGAAATATTAGCAAAAACAAACTCATCTTTTCATCGTATATAAAAACAAATCCAAGCTTGCAATTTGCTTTGCTTTTTCTATTTTCTTGTGAGTCCCTTGTTGGGAGAGAGAAAAACATCTATAAGCCCAGAGATACCTGTTATGTTTTACTTTTAGTTACTAGAGCAATTCTACTTTAGTAATAGGTTTACTATTGTATAAAAAGAAAGGAACAAAGTATCTTTTACTCCGGAAATATAAAAGGTAGTGTCTTTTAAAACAGCACTTATGTTATCATAAGGCAATACTGGAATTAAAAACAAATCTTATATAAGATCCTAATTAGGTGAAAACCAGCTTTTATCCTAGTGTTCAGTGCATGAGGCATATAGTGCAGAGAAGGTTCGCTGTGTTTCTGCAGTTCCTTGGGACCATTTATAAAGGCCAGTTAGATTGTGTTCCTGTGACTTAATTTTCGAAGTTGCTGCAGTTGGACACATTCTGTGCTCTGAGGAACTGATACTCACTGACTGTGATCTATAGCAATGAAGAAAAGTTGGGCGTTCTCCTTTTCCTGTTACTGTTACTCTAATAGGAATAATAAGACGTTTTTTCCTCTGTAAAAGTGGCTTAGCAGTCTTCATGTCTGGGTAGGTTCCATGGCTAGTAAACAGTTCAGGATAGTAAATAACAATTACACTTAACCCACCAAGTGACAGACTATGCAATGGAAAAATTTTCTAATTATTGTCACATAGCTTATACCGCAAAAGCTTATTTCTCTATTACCTACCGTGTGTGAAATACCTGCTTTATAAATAACTTCCTGAGCAGTTTTGTGTTGGCGGGCAGCGTGGTATGTCTAGTGTCCCTCTATGAGAAGAGTATCACTTAATGAGAAGCAAATAGTAGGTATGGAAATCAAGTTCAAAAGTAGTTTTCTAGTCTATTGTATTTTCTTTAAAATTGGTGTTACCATCTCTAAGACTAAAGAAAGCTAGTACTTTATCTTTGCCAAATAACTATAACATTTATTCCTTAAACTCAATCTCTCAACTGAGGTTAGGACCATCACTTTCTGTAACTAACACTAAAACTTTTCCTTATCAGAGCTTGTCCTCATCCATGATTACAATCTACAGTGGCAAAAGCAGTGCTTGGGTTAGGAAGGAAACTGTGTCCGTGTACTCACAGGCGCCCTGTCCATGCAAGTTTCTTCATTGTCCTGCAGAATGGAGACTTTTTTTTGGTGGTACTGAGGATTGAACTTGGGCATTCTACCTCCGAGCTACATCTCCTCCAGCCTGTTTTTTTTTTTTAAAACAGGGTCTCACTAAGTTGCAGAGGACCTCATGAGGTTCTGAGGCTGGCTGTGAACCTGTGATTCTCCTGTCGCAGCCTCCCAAGCACTGGGATTACAAGTGTGGGCCACCACGCCCAGCTAGCAAGGACTTTTTGTAAGTTAACATCAGAATCCAAACACTGTCAGGTCTCAGATCCTGGCCTGCCATGCTTTCTGTCCTCTTGCAATGGGGTGCCGGTGATGGTGGATAGGCTTCATCATCACTGTCCAGATGGGGCTATTGCCTTTTCTCTAATTTAATTCAAAAGGTTGTTATAGATCAGTATTGGAAAAGGATGAGTATATTAACACTAAACTAATTATTTAATGGGTTTTCAATTTCTTTATCCTTTTTATCCTTTTAAATTCTATCAGATTCTATTCTTGATCTGGTATATATAGAATGATCTAATAGACTGGTCTGCCAAATGGTTAACAGAATGCTCCAGTTTAATGAGGCAATTCAGAGGACTCCTTCAAAGAAAGTTTAATCATACTAAACAGTCTTCATTTGTATGTCTTTCATCACCAAGGCCTACATTGTTCTAAGGATTTTATTCCTGGCTAAAAATACATTCCTTGGGATGGAGATATATTTCAGAATGGACATAGATTTTTTTCCCCCTCTCAATAAATTAAAAATAAGTGAGTCTTCATTGGCATTCTATAGAAAGGTGAAACAATGATTTATTAATATCTTGACCTTTATAAGCTCTCCTATACTGATGTCTGGAGTGAGCCAAAATTATATTTAGTAAACTAAAGTAACATTATAAATGCTGTCTTTCAAAATATTTTTAATAAGATATCATTGAAAAATATATCTAGATCTCTGGTAAGCATTTTCCCCTGACTAGTGAATTAGAAAAGAAACATAAACATATAAGAGTAGTTATGTCTCTTCTCATAACCCAGTGCTGTTAATGCTATAATTGTGGGTCAGACTTATCACTCCAGTTCTTATTTTTTGTTAGCTTTTCTCTCCGCACTGTGACACAGAACTATTAAAAGGAGATGTGGCATTTCAGAGAAAGAGAAGAAATTTGATATGACTTTCCTTACTCTGTGTTCCCACATATTGGTACTGTTTGGGTTCTTGGGAGAGCAGAGTTTTGATCTAAAGGTTAGTTTGAAAGGCAGTCCTGTAAGAGAACAGCCTTGTGAACTCTTAGTAAGCTCTGTGGGCAGCACAGCCTTTCCTCGTCCCTCTGCCTGCTCACCGCTGCCCATCCCAGTACTGAAGTATGCACGTGCACACACATGCTCTGTACTGATCTTGGCTGAAGAGTAATAGAATCCTCTTCTTTCACTTGTTTTTTGTTTTTGTTGTTTCTGTTTGTTTGTTTGTTTTTTAAGCTGGGGACCACTGAAGTAAGCTCTATATGCACCCAAAGTTCCCCATGGAAAACTTTTCAACTTGCAGTGCAGAAGGCTTCAATGCAGCTAAATGCCACACCAATGCTTTTACTTGGGGAATAGACTGATTTGCCCTGAAATGACTCCAACCTGCATCATTAAGGTACAGTCGGCTCCAACGGATTAGTGCTAAAATGATGGAAAGTTTGACATTTGTCGACATTGCTTTCGTCTGTTTGGAAGGGGTCGAATCAGTTCCTCTCAACAGTGAGAATTCTTTTCACTGTATAGTATTGAGTATGTCTCAGGGATTCCTTGTGGAAATTAGGGCAGTTTTTAAAATAAGAAAATAATTTTAAAAGAAACTAAAGGTGACTCATCATTGAAGAGAGCGCAAGAAAGAGAAAACATTTGGTTTAGTAGCCCACGGTGTCTCGCCTAGACTCTTTTCCTTTCTACTTCAGGCTCTCATCTCAGCTTCAGCATACAGAATCCTTTCCCATCATGCACAGCTTTAAAACTTTTATTTAAAAATTTCCTTCCCCAATGAGCTTTCAGAATACTTATTGTAGATTTTAAGAGAAAAAGGTATATTAATTTATGCTATTAACATCACCTCATAAATTATAAGTTTTATACTAAAGCTGTATTGAGTGTAATGAATTATGTTGCCTATGTGTTTAATAGCTAAAAAATTATATATGAGCTTTTTTTTTTTTTTTTTGACAAAACAAACTAGTGAAGCACCTTTTTACACTGGATCTCTGCCGTGTCAAGGTGTATAGCTATCCTTTGCTACCTTGCAGATATATAAAATAAAAGGATATCCTGGGGCCTCAAAATGTAGAACACCTTTAGACCGTTTATTATTGTTCATAAAACTGTTGAGAATCATGTTCTTTAGTGAATGATCTGTGGTTTACACTTAAGATGGCTAGAAGCTTAGTTACAGGGTAAATAGAAATACATAGATCAAGTAAAACTCCAACTACTGTAGCTGGAATTTGTAAACTTAAGTTTTTAAGACCTCTTTTATTTCCTATGGATTTATTCTTTAATTTACAGTTTATTCTGTAAGTTGGGAAGTAAAATAGAGAAAATAATAAATCTAGATGTTTTCAGTGTCTTATTCAGGAACTTTTTTATCCCTCCTCACTAAGGAATTCCCACTGTGACTTAAAAATAGAATTACTTGTGTGCATGTATATGTCTGTGTTTTTACACACATGCAAAAATACATTGGGGGGCACGTGTGTGAGAGATATGAATGTGTGCTTATGTACAAATAGAGAAAGGTAACCGAATGTATTGTAGAAATATGATTTATTTAGTTGAGGGTATTAGAGTTACTTTCTTATTGTCTCAGTTGTATAAATATACCAAATTATTCATTGTTATATTATGTTAAAAGGCTAGCTCTGATATCATGTGCATTTTAACTTTTAGATGAACATCTTTTTAAAGTGACATGAGAAACAGTATATTAAGACCAGCCCCTCTCACTTTTGAACATAAAAGCAAGAGAGGGAGAGACAGACAGACAGACCCGGCTAGGAGCTGTGTTAATCTATTGGGGTAATGGGACCAGAGATATGTTGAACTTTTTTTTTTTTGTTAATAGTAGATTTCTTCATATTCTGAGTAACAAAAATATTACCTCTTCTTGGTGAAGTTGAGAAAAATACAGGCCTTTATAAAGAATTTTTTGAAGGGGAATTGGTGGGATCATTTCACCATGCATATTTCAAAGCAGGGGTGACTTCAGTTATTTCCAAATAATTTTTTGAAATTTTACTCAGTTATGCCATTAGTTATGAAGTTAGAATGCCCCTGTGCCCATCTTTTGTCTGTAGGAAGAATTATGCTTCCCTTGACTTTTATCTGACTAGTGTGGAATTAAAAAAAAACACATTCCTTTATTTTGAGTTTTAAGTTGTCATTTCACTATAACATTCTTTACTGGAGTATCTGGTAGTCTAAAATAGTCAAAATTAGAGTTATTAAGTGTTCCAGTCACATTTATTTTTAATACTGAAAAACCATGTATTTTGAAATATGTCAGAACAACTTGGATAATACATCTACATTTGTAGTTGTCGTTGAAGCATCATTTACTTCATTTTAGATATAGTCAAGAGCTAGGAAAGCTTTACATGTTCTTTTTTACAGTCATATTTTTGTAGCATCTCTCAGTTTCATTCACTCATGGTTTTTGGATTTTAGAAAATCTGCATATTTCTTGTACATATGCATGCAAACGAAAGAAGGGGGCTTGTCTTGGTGCCATTTCTCCCTTTAGTTGCTGGTTAATGGGATTTGCTAGAATAAATTCCCCCTGGTTGAAAGGTGGCAACAGACCCTTTTGTGTATATCTGTACAGAGATGTGTATATGGGATGTGGTGGCACTTTGCTGAATGTGAACTTGCCTTGTTAATGGAAAGATTGAAAAGTATTATGTTTATTTATACATTTGTATAAATCTATATATACACGTATGTATATGTGTGTGTATAGATAAAGCTATATACATATATTTCCCTAAAAATGTGTGTGTATAATAGGTAAACAGCCTTTGTTAAGCAAGATTATATGTTTATGGAAAATTCTGGATTGTTCCATAAGCCAGAGGAGGTGACGGTCTAGAGTACATCATCAGAGCATACTGAAATGGAAGTTCTTTGGATTGTAGTCTTACTTACGGCTATCATCAATGACATCTGAACTGTTCTTACTCACCAGTTCCACTATCATCTTTACTACCTTCGACTAGTTTATTTCTTATCACTTACAAAAAAGAATCACACATATATCATTAACTTCTCAGTTGTTTCCTTTGAAGATCTTTATCTCTGAAATTTTCCCAGAGTTCATAAGTTTTAGGAATGTTTTCTACAGTAATGTTGAGAATTGGGTAGTTATATTCGTCCCCCAAACAAACAGAAAGCTAACATTCAAACAAAAGTAATTTAGAAAGTTTTACCTAGATAATTTTGGGTATTGTAATTGAAGAAAACACATAATTATGATCTTATGATTATATTAATGTTAGGTGTATTTTTGCACTTATGGTCATTAAATTGTCATTTAAATAGTTTGATTGGTTTTGTGGTTTAATCATAAATTTTCCATTTGTGTTTTAATGGAAAGCATACAAAATCACAAGTAAGTCTCTTGTATTCTGTAACTCATTTTACTCATAAAACTGCTTTAATGAATTCTGCTCTATTTCCTTTTGACTTTTCTCTCAGTTGTGACATTCTGTTTTAACTTTGCTGCAGCTCTCTAGAAAACTTGCATCCCTATATATTGTGCCTTTAAAGCTCTTATGCACACACAGACAAAAGTGTATATATACATGTTGAAGCATGTGTACATATACTTTGGTATATACTCGCACAGTATGTCTCTGGTATATATTGTGGGAGTGGACATAGAGATATTCAAGGCAATGACATGTTGCCCTCTAGATATATATGTATATAAATAGTGTTGATAGAACTGTATATACACATGTATATGTATGAGTTTTAAATGGCAATCTTTTACATTTAGCAAAATGCTACCCCTACTGGAATATTGTCACTGCAATGGCAGTTGTATGTAATGATTTAAAATACATTATCAAAAATTATTTAAAGAACATTTAAAAGTCTCATCTAAAGACATCCACACATTATTTATTTATCTTCCTTTTCCTTTTTTTTTTTTTTGTTATGTTTGTTTAACTGAAAGGGAGACTGTCATTTAAAAAAAAATGCCATCTGCATTTTTGCGAGACAAGCTTCACTCGAGGAACTTCGTGTGATTTTCCTCTCTGAAATGGAGATGGGCCACAACCAGCCTGCTTACTTCAGTTATGAAGTGATCCTAATGTTTCCATTAGTATGTGTCATCCACCATCTCCTAGATCAACTTAATTCACCAGTTTGCCTCTTCCTTTCATTAATAAATAATGATCATTGAGATCATTTTGCCTGGGGGGAAGTTAACTACTCTATTGCTGCAGGGAAATATATCACCTAATTGTTATTCTGCCTTGTTCAAAATTCAACTTTGAAAGAAGACAGCTCTCTCAGGAAGCCGTCTTAAGCACATTTTACATTTATTTAGTTAAAGGTCTTCCTGATCTTTTTTTAATTTTTTTTAAAGAACTCCAAGTTGCATGTACTTGACATGGATTTAATTTTTACTCCCCGTAACTTCAGGTATTTTTCACTAGTATTTCAATTTGACATACTGAATGCAAGAAATTAAGGAAAAAAAAACATTAAAAATTATTTTGTGATGAGTTGATAGCAGACTACATTTCAAGAATTTGCAGAGAGGAAGGTAGACAGACAATCCTAAATTTGTAAGTTGTTAGAGGGGAAAAAATGAAGTGTGGGTACCTGTGAAGATTAACATGGAGAGATTGGGGTTTAAATGATTTTACACAGTAGCTTAGCTAGAACTTGATATCAGAAGCAGCCTTTAACAAAAAGCCTCTTGGCAAGTGTGTGGTACTAACTGCAGTGCTGAAGTGTAAATTGAAACCAAGTTGCAGTGGGAAATCAAAGGTGAGGTAGTTTATTTGAATCCAGTAAATGACAGACAGGTTGGACAGTTTTTAAATCTCTTCTAGCAAAGTAACTGCACGGTAGCAAGGACTAGCAATTCTCAAAGCCCTTCTTTTTCAGTGTTCTCATTCACCTTGGCACATAAGTCTGTTTAATATGTCATACATTAAAAATATACAGAAAACAAAAAAATAAATAAAGCTGCTTAAAGGGAATTTACAAACTGAGAATCTTCTCCTCTGTATTTGGGTTAATAGTGTGGCTGCAAGCTTAGTTAATTGCACAAAACTAGGAGCCACTCGTTTCTGCACAGACAGTAGAAGAGAGATGAGGAGGTGGGCAGGTTTTGATAGGAGCCCCCTGTATGTGATGGAAAGACATGTTTATGGCATTGGGTGTAGTGTTGCTGGGGAGAACACATTTTGGGAGATGATGGGCTTTTGGTTTGTAATTTCCCTTTAAACAAGAAGAGATGGCTCACATTTTCCATATATATCTCAATGAATGTACTGTATTACTGTTTTAAAAATTTGATGAAATAATAATGGATTGGTCTCCTTTTGTTATCTGGTCCTTGTTTAATTTGTTTAAGGGTTTTTGTATACAAAAGTTTACATTTTTATGTATATTTTTCTTGTGTAAAAACTGATGTAATATGTGTATAAAAACACTGTATGTATTATCTGTATATAGTGTGACAAAATGATTTTTCTTTCTTTCTTTTGGATGTATTAATAAATCTTGCTGTGAAGTAGCCTTGGTTTTAGTATATTTTCCTTTACCTGGATATTGATGAAGCTACTATTCCAGGGTAGGTCTTTTCCCCTTTTGTTATCCAAATAGTATTTTTTAGTCTTTATTTTACTAGTAACTCTAGGGAGATATATTCATGGTCTTTATGGTTAGACTACCAGTGACTTTAAATTATAGTGGCTGCGAACTGATTAAATTCTGTACGAGCGAGGCATGGTGGTGTATTCCTGTAATCACAGTGACTTGGGAGGTTGAGGCAGAAGAATGGCAAGTTAAAAGCCAGCCTCAACAACTAGCAGGACCCAGTCTCAAAAAATTTAAAAAGGGCTGGGGACATAGCTCAGTAGTAAAGTACCCCTAGGTTCAATTCCCAGTATTTGGGGGAAAAAATTTTATCCAAGGTGACTCTGACTTTTTATTCTGTTTTATTTTATTTTACATGTGATACCAGGGATTGGACCCAGAGGCATTCTACCTCTGAGCTACACCTCTAGCCTTTTTTTTATTTTGAAACGGGTCTCTAAGTTACAAACCTGTGCTCCTCCTGTCTCAGCCTCCCAAGTACTGGGATTACACGTGTGCGCCCTCACGTCTGGCTTGAGGTGACTTTATAGTATTCAGCCTTGAAGTCTAACCAACAGTTGTATTTGAAATTATTATATGCTATAATGGTGGTCTTACAGATAAATTTCTGTTTCAGTTAATCAGAAGCCCCTTCTCCATTTCATCACTTCATTTCATGCTATATAACTGAAGTTAAGGGAAAAAACCAAAAACAAAAAGACCATGAGCCAGGTGCAGTGGTGCATGCCTGTAATTCCAGTCCTTAGAGGTTGAGACAGGAGGGTCAAGGTTCAAGGCAAACCTGGGCAATTTAGCAAGATCTTGTTTCAAGATAAAACAAGGCTGGGGGCATATAGCTCAGAGGTAGAATGCTCCTGGTTCAATCCCCTGTGTCTCAAAAGGTAAAAATAATAGAGTCGGGCTGGGGAGTGTATTTTAGTAGGTGGAATGCTTGCCTAGTATGTGTGAGGCCCTAGGTTTAATGGGTTCTTTACCACTGAGCTGTCACCCCCTCCCCCTTTTTTGTGTGTGCTTTGAGCAATGTCTCACTAAGTTGCTGATGCTGGCCTCAAACTTGAAAACCTCCACTTCTGCCTCAGTCTCCTGGAGTAACTGTGATTTCAGGCGTTTAACACCACACTTGGCTTGAGGTAACAGCTTTGAAAGGGTAGTGCTGAGAGACCTTATAGATTGCTAAGAAAAACCAAATACTGAAGTTTAAAAGAAAATATATTCAGCCTATCCATCTCCTTGCTCTTCTTTGCTTATTGAGATGAACAATAATTCTTTTAAAGCCTTGGGCTGTGGGTGTAGCTCAGTGGTGAAGTACTCGCACAGTGTGTACAAAGCTCTGGGCTCAGCCCCCATCACTGCATAAAAAGAAACAGCCGGTGTTGAAATGCCTGGTCTCAGGATCCGGGTTTGCAGCCAGCCTCAGCTACTTAGTGAGGCTCTCCGCAACTTAGTGAGACCCTGTTTCAAAACAAAGAATAACAAATAGGACTAGGGGTGTAGCTTGGAGGTAAAATGCCCCTGGGTTCAATCCTCAGTACTGGAGAACAAAAACAAAACCTGGTCACCTGGTCTCATTTGTTTTAAATTTGTACCTCAGCAATATGTGGGTCTGAATAGTAAAGGTGATGCTTGCCCCCTTTCACTGTACAGTCTTTGTGAGAATTTCTCCTTTTAACATAATGTGACGATAGTCATTTTTCCTACTTAAATCCCTGTGATGGAGAGATGCCCAATACTTAGCACACTGAGATTGCAGTCAATCCCATGATAGTATGCTATTGCCCTTTTTGTTCCATCTTCCACTCACTGTGTGTGTGTGTGTGTGTGTGTGTGTGTGTGTGTGTGTGTGTGTGAGAGAGAGAGAGAGAGAGAGGTACTGGGGATGGATCCTACACTCAAAGATTTGGCCACCTAGTGGGAGGGAGAACATGTGTAAACTATACAAGGAGTCCAAATAGTCAAGTGCTAGCCAGGTGTGATGGCTCATGCCTGTAATCCCAGCACTTGGGAGGCTGAGATAGGAGGATCACAGGTTCAAGGCCAGCCTCAGCAACTTAGGGTGACCCTCATCAACTTAGTAAGGCCCTTTTTCAAAAATAAAAAATAAAGCCAGGTGTGGTGGCACACGCTTGTAATCTCAGTACTTGAGAGGCCGAGACTGGAGGATCTAGGTTCGAAGCCAGCCTCAGCAACTTAGCAAGGCCCTTTGTAACTTAGTGAAACCTCATTTCTAAATAAGAAATAAATTTGGGCTGAGGCTGTAACTTGGAGGTAGAATGCCTCTGGATTCAATCCCTAGTACAAAATAAATAAATAAACTGGGTGTGATGGTGCACAGCTGTAATCCCAGTACTCCGAAGGCTGAGACAGGAGGACCAAAGGTTTGAGCATAGCCTTAGCAGTGTAGCAAGACCCTGTTTCAAAATAAAGAATAAAATTGGGCTGGGGGTATAGCTTGGAGGTGGAATGCCTCTGGGTTCCATCCCCAGTGAACACACACACACACACACACACACACACACACACACACACACAGGCTAGGGATATAGCTTGGAGATAGAATGTCTCTGGGTTCAATCTCCAGAACCACTAATAAATAAATAAAATCCAGGTGTGGTGGTGCAGGCCTGTAATTTCAGTACTTGGGAGGGCTGAGACAGGAAGATCACAGGTTTAAGGCCAGCCTCAGCAATGTAGTAAAACTCTCAGTGACCTAGTGAGGCCCTGTTTCAAAAATATAAAGGCTGGGATGAAGCTCAGAGGAAGAAAGTCCCTGGGTTCAATCTCCAGTACCATAAATAATGACAAAATAGGGTTGGGGGTGTAGCTCAGAAGTAGAATGCCCCTGAGTTCAGTCTCCAGAACCAGACACACACAAGAAGTCAAGTGCTTAGAAAAGTGATGAAATTCAACTTTTGTCAGGAAAAGATGATTTCTACCCAAAGGATGGGGGAGATATTCTGGAAGAGTGTATCTGAACATAGCATTCAGAGTTGGGCAGTATTTGGACATTGAGAGACAGAGAACATATTTCAGATGGAGAGAATGCAAAGGCAGTCAGAATAACTCAGTTTGTAAGAGAACACTGAGAGTTCCACTGAAGGAGAAAATATATGAGGGCATCATGAGAAGTGGAGGGAGAAAATAGATGACGAGGTGAGATTTCAGTGGGCCTGGAAGGCTAGACCAGGCATGGCGATCAGCTGTGATTCAAGAGGCGAAGCCAGGCACACGCCTGGGAGGCTCCAACAGAGGATCAGTTTCGTGGCCAGCCTCGGCAACTTAGTAAGACTCTCAGCGAGCAGTGACACCCTATTTCAAAATAAAAAGGGCTGGGGATGCAGCTCAGAGGTGGACTGCCCCTGGGTTCAATCCCCAGTAATCACTTACACACACACACACACACACACACACAATGCAGTGATGGGTTAAAAGGAGGCTGTCGCAATGGATAGGCTAGATTGCAGTCAAACCTAGGTAGAAGTAACAACAAAGGAAAAGGGAGCTCAAAAGAACTTGAGAATAGACTGTCAGGAGCAAGGGAGAGGAGACATCAAAAGGTATTTTCACCTCCCGATTTCTGAGAGAATGGTGGTGCCTGCCGCCAAAGTGAGCAGCAGCACCCAAGCACGGTTTTGAGCCAGTGGAGTTGGGAGTCCAGGGAGTCTGAATCGGAAGCAGGGGCCAGGTGGACATGGCCGCTGTCAGTTACAGTTAGGCCTCAGGGGAGAGGCCCATGCTGAAGATGTGGATGGGGGGTGTTGGGGGCATAGCGTTAAATGTTGAAGTTGTCTATAAATAGTCAAGGAAGAAAGGTGAGAACCACTGTTTGGAGAGATCTGCTATTTATTATTATTTTATTTTGTTTGCAGGCCTCTAAATAATTTCCCCTGAGTCTCCCAGCTAGTAAACTATGGAGCTGGCATTCAAATTCTACCAGGCTGGCTCCCTTCCCCAACACTCCCTGAGGAGGGATGACGCTCCTAGGAAGCGTCTAGGAAGTCAGCCCCTTCTCCACCCCTTGCCTGCAGAGTCTCTGACATTTGCACCCATCCCACCACTGCAGGACTGTTTGCTCCAGTGTCTACCTCCTTAACCCCGAAGCCCAGGCCCCAGCATGGCTGCTTCCCCTTCCTCGGTGCACAATCAATGTCACTGAATGGAGATGATACCCAGAAGAAGACTTGAAGAAATGAGATAATCTGGTGAGAGGTGGGATAGTTGTGGCTGATGAAGGCCGTGGACTCTGGGGCGAGGCTTACTTGGTTCACACTTGGCTCCATTATTTATAAGCTGTGTGATCTCAGGCAAGTCATTTTGCTCGTCTGCTTTATCGTCCTCATTCGCCAAATGCCCTGGAACATTAGGTGGCATGACCCACGTAAAGTGCTTAGAACAGCACTTGGTAAATTTTAATTTTGTTCATTTTATGACAAGAGGGAAAGATGGAAGATAAACAGCATAAGCCAGTTCCTAAAGCAAATGTCTCTGGGAAATGAACATGTGGACTGAGGTCAGCTGTGGAGAAGGAGGGT